>CABFVX010000660.1:214540-246471 GCA_902151425.1 Timema shepardi
TATTTATTTCAAAGAGTAACTAACTCTAACTCTAAACGTTTAATCTTAGTATATGTGTCAAAGATTATTGGAATTAAAACTTAGGACTTTGACTAAAGTTGAAATATCTAATGGTAATGTGTATATTTCTTTTGCGCAAAGAACTTTAACTTTAAACTTTTTACACTTACAATATGTGTTAAAGATCAATAGACTTAAAACTTGGAAATTTTACTAAAATAAACAGAGTGTGTTAAATTATTCTTTAATGGTATATAATAAACTATATAGTACGATGAATTTTGTTCTTACTCCCTTTTTAAATTCATCCTTAGGCATCACATGGTAATCATAGTCTGTAAGATGATATTTTCTGAGACATAGTTACGTTTTGGTTAAATGGTATTTGTTGTTGGGGTTGGCCGTGGGGACGAGCCCGCAATAGTTCTTTATTGCGTAGGTATTGCTGTATTGCTAATGTTTATCTCAGTTTTTCTGCAATTTTTAACTTACCTAGCACACTCTTTCAATTTGAGAATTGTTATTATTAATTTCTTTTGTATTCGAACCATCAAAGTTAGGCGTTAGGGTAAAACATGGTTCAAGGTAAATGCGAAACTTTTAACTTATATTTTATTTGCATGGGTCCTGGATAGCCTCAAAACACGACTCTTTAGGCTTAATATTAAAAAAATGGGGTGTAGATGGGGGTTCCTTAGCCTCACCGGAGAGGTCTTCCATACCGACTATATCCCCCTGGTATAAACATGTCTCACTTTAGGGAAGAACCAATCTGGTCACGTTAAGTATAGATCAAAAAGCAACAGAAGCGGGTGTGTTCATTACTTATTTTTCCAATCACTTGTGAACGAGTGGTTTAAAAATAAGAAATACACACATAAAATGTGTTGGTCGAAAACAGAAAGATATAATAAAGAATCATTAAGACTAGTGAAGTAAATTTTTTATATCATACTGTACTTCCGTTTAATGTATATTTTTTTAAATATTTTGACCTACTTACCTATTCTATGGCATTATGAACTCCAAAGTTCACTGACACGCTTACAATATTCATCCCTATCTTGAGCTAGTTTTATACATAGTCCTATTTATTTCAGGTTCATTATAATTATATCCTCTCATCTACGTCTAGGTCTTCCCATTGGGGTTTCTAGTCAATACCTTGAATGAGGCACTATTTTATTCCATTCGTGCTGTATGTCCTACACACCGTAACCTACGAGATATTACTATACTAACAATGGCCGATGATAATTACAAGGTATATAACTAAATTATTTAACTTTGACCAGTATCCATTGCTTTCATCCCTTTATGGACCAAGTATTTTCCTAATTACTTTGTTTCTCAACATCTTGAATTTTTTCTCGTCATGAAAATTAAAATACTATGTTTTACAACCAGATAGAACAACTGTTAGAACTATTGTTTTGTACAATCTGTTTATTTTTTTAAATTTCTTGACAATAGGCAAACTATTAACAACCCATTGGCCGAGTAGTAATACACATTTATTGAATATATTATTTTTTTAATTTACACTAGTATTGTTATTTCTAGTTAAAATTGTGTATAAGCATTAAAATCCATGAACTCTACCGAATGATATAGTATTTTCAATAATATCTAAATGTTTGTCCTCAATCTGTATTATATGTGTGACCATGTATGGACAGTACATAAAATTCCAAGGGGGCGGGGGAGGTCGCACTCTCACGACCCCAACCTTTTTACGCCCTTGCTATTTATAATTCAAAACACTCTCTTGGTGTCCAATTTCAACAAAAACTTCAAACGCATTTACAAAAACGTTTGTATTTAAAAAGTAATAGTTATATTTTTAAACTACCTATACATCAATTTTTCTCTCAAAAACAATATTATTCAGTGCCTTTCATTATGTAAAACCTACTAAGATATATATTCTAAACAAAATCTAAGAGCAATTTTTTATAAACATTTATTTTTCAAAAAATAAGTCGTTAGTAAACTACCCTTAAGTGATTTTTCTGCCAAAAAATATGTACACAATTTTATCTGTCATGTCAAATACACCCCTGACATTCATTTTAAACAAAATAATAATTGTTAGAGCATTTTTTGAAAAACTTCAAATTTAATTTAATATTGGAAATATCTAAATAGTTATGGGATATATGAGCAAAACATTCACATATTAAATAATACACAAACAAATATCTTTAATTTAAATACATAAAAATGTAGATCGGATAATTAAAATCTGAGGTATAACGAATTTTAGGAATAAATCTGACGCCATCTTGAATTGACCACCATATTGAACTTTCAGGGTCAGAATAAATGTTCAGGAAATATCATAAATGTTCAGGAGGGTCCAATTGAGGTATCTTCCAAAGCTCATCTTTTAATCATAAAATGCTTAGTTCAAATGTTTACCTACTGCATCAATATACTGTATATAAAAGAGTTTGTGAAATATATTTCACACCAATAATATTTGTTTGTAAAAAGTGAGATAAATCTAATGCTTGGGGCGATGAAAACGTTCCCAAGTACCATTTTTGCATTATCCTTTACACCAATACTGTGAGCCAAACCAGCCCTTCGTCTCCTCACTCAACCTCTTGGAAAAGTCAGAGTAAATCTTGTGTTCCTTTAACACTAGCAGAACCCTTCATCTCTTCTTAAAAAAAAAACACGTTTTTAATCAACGCGTCTTGTTACATGTTCAGGTTATTCAGATATATGATACATATTCTAATGGGGTCGGGATGAGGAAAGAAACATTTTAGAATTAACCTACCGACATTTGCGTGGAAGAGGAATAGAAAAAAATACTGAAAAGATGATCCTCAGTAAACCCGACAAGGTTTCCAACCCAGATATCCCTTTTATTAATTAACATGTCAGCCTAACATGAGAGTGACTTCTTAGACCGTTGGACCATTGACGCGAGTAACAAAGGATATTGTCTTGTAATTCTAAATTTTAATAAAGATTCGGTGGTAAGGTAAACAAAGCCTTGACAGAGGGGAAAATATGTTTATGAAAGTTCAGTACAGCCCGCAAAGATTTGCGTTAGTTTGTTAATCAGACTTACTTTTAGCAAAACGTATTCTATGATTGATAGAACTCGGTGGTGTTTCATTTACCCCCTAAAATCATTCGCATACTATTACCACAGTTTTTCAAACACACTCTCATAAATCATTTCCATAACAAACGTAACATATTAAAATATGTGGTTCAGTAGTCAAACATCTTCCTCCACCAACCCCAATTTCAGCAAAGATACATTTTTCCGGCTATACCAAAAATCGAATCTGGAAACCTAAAGTCAGTACACAGATGTGCTATCGACTAAATTAAGCGGTAGGACGTGTATGTTTGATTAGTGGCTATCTAGGTGCTGGTGTTGTGTCTGAAGTATCCGGCGTCCAAGGATGTTAGCAGCCTGCAAGTCATTCGTTGATATTATAGCCTTTACTTTACATCCTCTACTGTATCCAACCTATGACATGGGTCAGTTTTTTATTCAAGTCATATATTTTTCCACTACCGTCTAGCTGTATCTGTTTTAGCTTAATATACCTTTTAATCTAACTTAAGACTAGGACAGGCACAAAATCCTGTCCACAGCCGTTAATTTATCAATGAGAGAGGGTAAAGCTATAGCTTACCAATAATTTTTTTTTTGCCATGACGGAATCGAACCAGGGACCCTTATCTCAGTAGGCAGACACGCTACCGACTGAGATAAAGTGTCATATTGATATCATAACCTGTATTTTTATAAATTGAATGTTAAATGTCCCATTAAAAACTATTTAATTACATGCAAATAGTAAGATTATGACCAGATTTAAAGGGCATAGTGATAGAATAAAGCCCGTTATGAAACATAATTATTGAGTCTGAAAAGTTGATATATTCTAGTTAAAACTAATCAAATCTATTAACATCGTAATAAAATAATTCAATCACTAAAATAACTCTAGGTTATTTTTTATTCACATATTTGCTTGCCTCAGTGTTGGCGTTTAGCCAATTTTATTTTTTTAGCAAGTCTCCTGTTTGATGACACCATATATTTCAGGATAAAGCTTACAACCCAATTTACGATGGCTAAGCTTTATAAAAGAAACAAAATAAATGCATTGGGTTTCTGACTTGACTCCTTTGAGGATTGTGTGACTGAACTCTCAACAAAGAGTTAAATAGTTCACATGTATTGTAACTGTGTTTTTGACCAAGGGCTCCACCTACTTGAAGGAAATACATTCCACACATTGCTGTATACTTTATGGGAATGTAACCTCTTGTGACACAAAAAAAAATCCCCAAGTAGAGTGGCTATGGTTGAAAGGGACCAGGTCTGTCGAGAACTCCTATGGGGCATACCAGGGAAAAATAACAATTCTTCAAGGTTTTATATTCATTTATTCTTGAATTTCCATTTAATATGAATTTTCACATCCAGAAAGTTTTTTAATTTAGTTTAGCACCACGTCTTAATATCCATTCAGGCCATATGTTTATGCACGCTAATAGGGGATGAGGAAGACTGACAATGAGGAAGGCTGAATTTAGAGGAAGTTTACATGCATTTGAGTGGAGTGAAAGAGAGTGGGAAGCCATTTAGGAATACCACCCTCAGTTCACTAGACTGGGATCGAACCAGGTTCTCCCCGTCATTGGCAGTCTATTCTATTGTGAGAGTAGCGCCTAAAATGACTACTGAAACGCAAATTTTTAATTCAAGAGTGACTTACACATAATAAATCACACAGAACCATTACCATTATTGTAAAACGTCTTTGAAAATGAGCACATTTCTTATAAAAAAAAAAAGGCTTTGATTTATGAAAGTCTGTAAATGACATTTTAAAATAAAAATCCATCGATAATATATCGGGAGAACAACTGAAAGTCTATAATGCACGTCAGTTATCATGTAGTCGACTCCTTATCATCGAAGATCAAGAATAGATGAACATATAATTTTGAGTGTGTAGGAATCTCTTCGAATATATAAAATTAAAACTTCCTAATATTATTAATCATAGTAGACCCGGATATTTTGGTCTTATGGAAATGGTCTCTACAGATAGAGGGTCTAAAGTGGTCTGTATAGCGATCTTTCCCGTCATACATCTCAGCTTTCTATACCAAAGTCGCTTCTTCTTTATTCGAGTAGCTCCTCTTATTTTCCTCAAGAGGCTGAGTTGACCCCGTTCCAAACCCACTGGTACACTGAGGAATCTGGAATTTCTGTGAATCAAACTGAAGACTTCAAGACCAGTAGCCAGGAACTCTGACCACTAGACCACAAATGCGTTACACTAACAGAAAATATATAAGTAAAGTCAAATTTAAGAGGAAATGTACTAGCAGTTGTGTGGAAATTAGTTGAAGACCATATAAAAAGAACCTATAGAACATTAGGACAAGACTTGAACTCTTACGTCCTCATTAGTGGAGGACAATCCAAGACTAGACTAACACCTTTGTCAGCGTGCACACTGACAGGGGCCAGATTTGACTCTAGCCACAAGCAAAGTTACTTTTACACAAAGTCGTTTCCTAGTCTGGTTTATGCAGTGTGTCTTACAAACAGTTTGGGCTAGTCATATGCTTAAAATAGTTGGGTAAAAATGAGTAATAAATAATAATAATTATTATTATTAGCACCGCGTCTTACTACCCGTTCGGGTTGTACGCAATTACGCTAATGTGTAATGGTAGGGTGATTATGAGATGAAATGAAGGACCTACAGTTTAAAGTGTAATCCGAACCACGGTGGAGACCTGGCACTCCCCACATTAACAAGATGTCTTGTCAGAGGTGAACAAATAATTAAAGAAAATGTACCCGCAATGGCAAAGAGGGAAAGTGGAAAAAACACCTTAACCTTATATCAGGCAGAATTCGAACCCTGACCAACGTGTAACTGGCAAATCAGGCTGTATGAAGTTTACCCCTTATCCCATGTGCTCACCCATGTGAGTAATTCGACCTTGCATTATAGTAAGTACTGGCCCTCAAGTTTACGATTGAAAGGCTCTTAAAGCTATCTCATTTACCCTTTCTTCATCCCAGTAATCAATGTGTTCTTTATGTCACCGGGAATCCCGGTTAAACAGTGAACTCAGCCCCCAGCAAATCAAGTAGAAAAATCCCACCTAACGACTGTAGCGACGTCCAATCACTCCCTCCCGGCGCGTGAGGATGAGTGGAACATTATTGTGGAGCCAAACGTTCTGGCGCCTTTATACGAGGTCTGACGACCTTGAGTGTGCGCAGTGCTGATGGAATGAAATGTCACCATGCTTTGTGACACGTGCGTAGTGTTGGTGGGATGAAATGTCATACCTTGCAGAATACGCGTAGTGCTAGTGAGACTAAATGTCACCACGCCTTGTGAGACTTGAGTAGTGTTAGTGGAATTAAATGTCACCACGCCTTGTGAGACTTGAGTAGTGTTAGTGAAATTAAATGCCACCACGCCTTGTGAGACGTGCGCAGTGCTGATGGAATGAAATGTCACCACGCCTTGTGAGACGTGAGTAGTGTCAGTGGTATGAAATGTCACCACGACTTGTGAGAATTGAGTAGTGTTAGTGGAATGAAATGTCACCATGCTTTGTATCAGTTATGTAGTGCTGGTAGTGGTAATGCTACCACGTCTTTTAACACGCGCATAATGCCACATGCCAAGTGTGGAGTGTTTGTTGGATGGAATGTTGCCACGTCATGTGACACGTGTAGAGTTATGATAGAATGAAATGGTACCATGTCATGTAACGAGTAACATGTGTGAAGTGCTGGTGGGTTATGACGTCGTAATGTAACACGTGTTGCGTGTTGGTTGGGTAAAATATCACCGTGCCCGGTACTTGTTTTAAAGTAAAATTGTCACCAAGCTAGGATGGCATAGCATATTATTTATTTAAAAAATATTCAGTTAAAGCCGCTAATTTGACTTAAATAATTCACCTTCATCTAGAGCTCTATAAAATGAGACCTAAGTTGAAAATACGAGATCAATAACCCCCTTTCACCTTTCAAAAGAATTGAACTTTAGATTGATTGACTTTCCTGATTTAAAAATATTTTCCAAATGCAATCAAACTCTGGATATTAATCAATTGAATTATCTATTTTGGTTTGTTTGGAATTTCATTTGATATATTTTAAAAATTCCTTTGATTCAGTTAAAAGAAACAAATTTTATTAAATTTTAGTTTAGTTTCTTATGCCAAAGCAGCTTGTCGAGCTTAAATGAGGTATGTTTGACCGATGTACGTGGAAGAGTACGGGTTGGATGTCACTTATCAGATACTATCAAAACACATAAGAAGTTTCTGGAACCAGGAGAGGATTTTTACTCATCACTTAATTTAGTCTTAGACAATGCGATTAGGGTAACGCAATAGAGTGGGGAAGGGTTTACATTAAACATTACAATGCAGATATTAGGGCACGTAGATTATAGGTATATGATCACAAAAATAACACAGATTGGGGTCGGTAATTTAGAGATTACCTCGAACAACATCATTTGACAGGGTTAATGAGTCTAAATATTTAATAGCAATTTTAATCAGCAATATTAATATTAGAATGGAATTGGGAAGATAAATCAGCCAGGAAATGCATGATATCACTCGGTCAAAATTGTTGACAACTTGCTTGGTTTCAAGAAATGTAAAACTCAGAATATACAGAACCATTAATTCTACCAGTTCTTCTCTATGAGTGTGAAACGTGGTCTCTTACCTTACATGCAAAAATTAATAAATAATAATAATAATAATAATAATAATAATAATAATCAAAAGTTAGGATGTTCGAAAACAAGGTGCTTAGGAAGACGTTCAATCCAAAAACGGGATGATAATATTGAAGAGTGGAGGAGTTTACATAAAGATGAGTTACTTACACTGTACTCATAACAATACATTGTTTGGATAACCGAGTATAGTAGATTACGATGGTCGGGGCATTCAGCGCAAATTGGAGATTCTAGAACCTTGTTCAGGTTATTGACTGGAAAATCCAAAGGGAGGATATCATTATGAGGACCTAGACACAGACAGAAGGATACTATTAGAATGTACCTTAAAGAGATAGGGTGTAATGAGGTGGACTGGATAGAACTAGTTCAATACAGGGATAGATGGCGTACTTTTGTAAGTGGAAATGAACTTTCGAGTTATTAACGCTGTATATTAAGTAAGTCAAATTCTTATTATGACTCATCAAATCCTAAAGGTAAGTAAATTAAATAAAACACTATTCTTAGAGATTAAAGTTAAAATTTACCATCACTTTAATCACATTACCAACATTATACTTGTAATGAAAATAGGACATTTCCTAGAGTATGTATTCAACATAGAACGTCCAAACGTTTGTGTTCATACTTTAAACAATACAGAACAAACATGGATAAACATCAAGAGGGAAATCTAAACTTTCTTGCCATTGTGGACTATATTATATGAATTGTATAGATTCAGGGTATATAGTGAAAACACAATTTATAAATGTAATTAATTAATCGAAGCTACTCTGAAACTTTCAAATTGGAACATTATAGTCTAGAATTATATTAGTAAACTCCTACTTTATGTATAAATATGCATATTTATTGTAACGTTTAAAAAAATAGTGTGATATATTAATGTTTATTCACCACCATTAGGGTGACATTTGCTATCATGATTAAATTGGGTCCAGGTTTGTTATCCTGTATTTACAATAATTAAAAAGGAATGATATCTTATTTTATAAATTAAAAGTACTGGTATTTTATAGTTTTTATTATAAATAGATTAACAGTTTTTGCTCGATATTTCACACGTTATTGACTTTAATTTAAATGCCCAACTATTATGTCATATACACGACAATTCCCGACATGCGAGATTTATATTCCAGTAAAAACATGGATTAAGATTTACATAGACTTTACCTACTCGGCTCCTCGTCAGGAAGGAAAGTGAGGAGATGCGTACCCTGAAGGGGTATATCAAGCGACATTTCCTTCTCGAAGCTTTCTAGAAAAAAGAGGTGTGGTCATCCAGGCGCGTCTCTGTTGACCAAACTGCGTTGTCCTTTTTAAACAGAGACGTAGAAAGATGTGGCCATACCTTGCAGGTTAACAACTTAAAATAAATAAATCTTACTACCCGCCCTCATTTATAGTGTCATGAATTTGAAAATGCGAATAATAATATATTGGGATGAATAATTCCATATCATTTCAATATATATACACACACAAATATACGTATATATATATAAGTAATATATTTTTATTATTGGTGGCTGAACGGCTTAAAGTGTTCTATTTGTATTGAACGTAATTCTCGTTCACGGTCGGGATTGACTCCCCAACCGGTTACAATGGTATTTATTTTCCAAATGTGGCTTTCACTTTTGGATTTACTATGCTTTCTCCAGAATAATTCTGGTGAATTTACTCTGAGGTACTTTACTCATCTCTACTCATCATCATCATCATCATCATCATCATCATAAACTGTTTCCAGTCATTGGCCAGGTCAGTACGCCTCCATCTTCCTATATTCTTTCAACTTTCTTCCTCCATTCTTCCTCCTTTAATTGCTTCAATTCTTCTCCTCTCACTTGCACACTCTCTGTTATTTTTTCCTAACATCCTACTAATTAAACTAAATTGTTAAAATACCTTATATTACATATTCTAATACGATGTGATGGAGTTTAGCAGTGAGGATGGCGCATGTTCTACATGGTTCGTGGTCTCAAAATGATGACGAAGATGAAGATGATGATAGACTATTTAACATCAGCATCAGTAGCCAATGGAATAAGATAGAGTTCCACAAACAATGTACCACAGCGGCGAATTAGGTGTGCTGTGCGGTCACAGCCCAGAGGGCCACACATCACCATCCAATAAGAACACGGATAAAGTTGGTACGATAGGCAGTCGTACATCATCCACATATACTTACTTACTCGCGCAAACTAATATTTTTAATAGAGCTGACCAAACCAAAAGTTTTCGTGTGAAGTTAAAGTTATGGTTTAACCATATTACTAATGGTTTGAAACGAAATATACCGAAGTGTTAAAAAAGCGGGGACAGAAATGAACTTAAACCTTTAATCTTATAATAATTGAGGTTACTTCAGGAAAAAAATTGTGTATACTTTCCTAATTCTGATTTACCGTAAATCGTAACCAATATTTTTCTGCCAAAGTGCTGTAACGATGTTACAAGAACGAAGAACAATCGACTGTATAATACCCAGTATAATGGGACCACACTCACCACGTGGCTTGTTGATCACGGCATACTGGAGCACACGTCACGACACCTTCTCCCTTCGACTCTCCACCACGGACTAAAACGAGGTTTGACCCCACGTACCGCTCGTGATTGAAGCCGCGCCCATAAGAAACAAGTTCGACACTTGACCAGAGTAGTTTCCGGTTCATAGCCTAGACGTCTCTCCATGCTTCCAGAGGTTCCCAGAGTCACCGTCATCACCCCCTGAGCTCTGCTTGTTTCCTTTTCTGGTTCGTTCTTTTCCGCCCCTGTTCCCCCTCACTGGAGACATGTTTAAGTTTGTGTTAACTATATAATGGCTTGTATCTTTCACTACACTACGGTACTCATTGTACCACTGGCATACATAAAGGTGAGGGCACCGATTTAAGCTTAGGTTGGGCTTTATTATTCAAAATTCTATTCTGATAAAATTAGGGGGGATATGGGTGGGGAAGGGGGCACTCTTAACAATGATTAAGTTCTTCAGGAACCATGATTTCGATTAGAATTTATTATGTGTGAGACACGCTCTTGCCGTTATTTAGTTGCACTATTCGTTACCTTCAGTATTTTTTGGAAAGTTTCTGGGGCGTTGGTACGATAGCTTGTACATGCTTGAAAGGCTTATATATATACGCATCTAAATTAAATATTTCTTGAATGGTTTTTTATTTTTGTATATGCTTAAACGGCACTTTGTCGAAATATATATAAGCTTTTATATTACATTCTTTTATCTTGTTATTTTGTAATATGCTTTACGTCAAGTATTATCAAGAGTAAATTAAATTTTCATTCATTGCAACACTAAGTTTACTTTCACGGTGTTTATGATTATATAATTAGTATTAAATTTAAATATCCTACTTAAATATGGGTATGGGCTATTAACACTTTCATATTATTATTATTATTATTATTATTATTATTATTAGCACCGCGTCTTACTACCCGTTCGGGTTATACTCACGCTAATGTGTAATGAGTGTAATGGTAGGGTGATTGTGAGATGAAATGGAGGACCTACAGTTTAACGTGGAATCCGAACCACGGTGGAGGCCTGGCATCCCATTCATATTGATATTTATAGTTGGTAGCTATGGGTTGATGCTTACCACCTTAATATATAAAAAGGAAAAATAGATTGTATCCAATTTAATTTTAAATTCACTTCTACTGAAACATTCTTATGAATTGTTGAAGATAGGTATGACATACCTTTAATTCAAGGTCTTCTGCCTTATAGATATGGGTCACTTAGCTGTTATTGGTATTTAAAGAAATGAACTATATATAGAATCTGGAACATAGAATCTTAAACTTAGATGGTATTTCTAAGGCTATCTATTTATTGTAAATTGGTTTCAGATTTTTTTTTTAAGTTTGAAATGTTACCTTTTACGCCAGACGTCAAATTGGTTCAATTTAAGCTATGTTTGTATACTATATGATGAATCATCATCTCTTTGATAATTATCTAATGTTGTAATAAAAAAAAACATTTTCTCTTGTGACTTCTTGACTGTTGTTTAACTACGCTTCCTGGGCTCTTAAGGTTGTCACAGTGCATACCCAAAACAATAATCTGCCATAAAAAAAATAAGACTTGTTATTGGGCCGGGTACTTAAAAGGTTTTCGGAATACTTAGTTAAGGCCTCAGGTTTGTGATGGTCCTGTTTTCCGATTACGGAGATGTCGAGGTTCGAATCTTGTTTATATTGGTGTGATAGGGCTAGTTTTTCAGATATGTTTAGAAGTTGTGATTTTTTATTGCCTTCCCTGTTAATGAGGGTCCTCTAATTTACTACTACCCCTCCATATCCATGAGATTGAACCTTTAATTGCACTAGTAAACTTCCAGCCATAAATTGCTAGACCCAACTAGAGCCTACATTTTTACCTTTTAATATCAGAATACCTGAATGGATCCTAAGGTGTGGAAAAACATTTTTTTTATTCACCCTAAGAAATTATTAGATGTTTTATATAAAAAAGTTAAGTGGGCCAAATACTTGGGGTAAAATATCTCGTTGTATTAAATCTTATGAGAAGCTAACTTTGAAACTTTAAAACCACTGAAAATAATCAGTTGCTTTAAAATGTTAAACTATGACGTTATCAACATATATCTTTATTTGTTTGAGGATGGCTACATATATATTTATAGTCATTAACTTTGATCTTATAACTTTGACGTTTTACGTGAAATGTCGTTGGAAATGTGCTATTTTCAAATTTTTATAAAAACTATATAATTAAAATGTAAGGTTTTTAGGTAACACCTTTAAAACCTGTGCTTATTATAACCATGAAAACGCACACAACGGATTAGAAAAGTAGTAATATACACCTAAATGATCGGCGCGTTAATCTTACAATTTAAATCCACTCATATTAACGAGGGCTTATAAAGTTTCTGACCTTATACATATTTGTCAAACTCTGGTTTATATCTCAATAATTAGTGTTTTAAAAAAATATTTTTGTTTAGGCCAATGTGTGCGATATTACTATAATTTAATTTATGTTTAATGTTACGGGTATGATTCAGTAGACTAGTTCCATTTGCATATTTATTTTGATAAAAAAATCATTTTTAAATGGATTTTAAAAACTGACAGCTCACATTAATTCAATATAATATTGTTTATAAAATGACGTTGAAATATAATAAAAGGACATTACAAACACCAAATATTTTCTGAGTAAACACGATTCTTGGTGTTTTATTTAGTTTGAACCATTAGCAACAGATAGCAACAGATTAGTAACAGAATCACAAATGATCATAAGACGTGTTTTTTTATTATCTTATTATAATCTAGGAGAAATACTCGTGATTACTCTTGACAACGTCCTTAGTTGCTTTAGACAAACATACAAAACTATTTATCTTATTTCTCCAACCTAGTCTTAGGTTAGTTTAAAAAAATAAAATCCTAATTTTAAAACCGCGGCATCAAAGATGCAGATGTCGTGCACAAGGGCTACTAATTTTTTAATTTCAGCCCTCTGCATGCGGTAAATATTACACAATGCTCATGGTAGACAGACAGACACACTATTCATTTTATTAATATAGATAGCAAATTAATCAAATAAAATGTATTATTATAATATTAATCTAATATTAAAACTATGCGGTGGCTCAAAAACGTCACACTTAGGGTGATTGCCTTTGCCTAAAGTTTTTTTTTTAAGTTTGGTGTTGATATTGTTACTGCAGGATTATGCTAAGATGAAAGGTATTTGACAGTTAACAATAGTTGTTAAGTGTATATTTATATACTCATATATCATGTCATATTTTTCAGATGTTGTTTTACATATACTTAATCATTGCCTATATCGTAAAAATAATAACAATATAGCCACGTTTTGCCAATGTTCACTGCAGAAATATATTTATATTTTGCAAACCTACCATTGTATCGTGATTTAATTTTATTTGTAGGTCTGTGTTCATACTTTTCTCTAGACAAATTAATCATTCCCTGTTAAAAGTTTGGTTTAGTGTTAACACAATGTTAAGTTATTTTGTGAGCAGTGAATTTATATCCTAATACACGAAAAAAAATACATTCTAAATGCTTAAAAAAATACTATATATATATATTAAAAAAGTTCTATAGACTCCCCTCCACTTTCAAGTCAAAGATCTATTCGTCAAAGAATATCAACTCGTAGATTTTGAGCTTTCTACCTTCCTCGTACCTGCCCCATTATTGTAAATATGTTAAAAGCTTGAAATAGTAATAGTACGTAGATAGGCTAACGTTCATAAAAACAATATTATGAATTAAGTTATCCGGGAAGAGTTGGGGTATAAGGAGTACATGAGATGGTAGAGGAAGCAAAACTGAGATGGTATAGGCGTGTAATTGGAATAGAAAAAAAGAGAGGATGCTGAAAAAATATGGAAATGAGGTATGTAGGAAAAATACTGCAGGGGTGGCCAAGAAATAGATGTGAGAAGTAGATAACAGAAGGTGTTCAAGTGGGAAGATATGAACGGAATACATTAAAGGAGGAAGAGTAAAGGCAGGATAGAGGTAGATTGAATCATTCTACTAAACTGACCCGCCCGCAGGGTGGAAACAGCTTATGATGATAATTATGACTTAGATAATGTACACAATAATTATACAATTATATATCATAAATATACTACATATATGTATATACAGTAATACAGCTATACAGTACGATTTGTAGTAAATATATACAATATATTGATTCTTTATATTATAATTATACAGTTTTATATACATAATAAATATACTATAATTTATATATATACCAGGCCTCCATCGTGGTTCGGATTCCACGTTAAACGGTAGGTCCTTCATTTCATCTCATAATCAACCTACCATTACACTTAGCATAAATGCGTAAAACCCGAACGGGTAGTAAGACACGGTACTAATAATTTATATATATAACTATTGATAATTTGTACGTTATCTACGTATTATTAATAATTCAAGATTTTAACATATTTACAATAATGGGGCAGGTACGAGGAATGTTAAAACTCCAAATCTATGAAAGTTTATGTTATTTGACGAATATATCTTTGACTAGAAAGTTGAGTGAGGTCTACAGAACTTTTCTTACTAAAAAGTTTCGAATAGTCCATTTTGTCGCAATCATCTTCAGACATTGCTAAAACGATCTCCCGGTAAAAGTATAAACAGTGTAGCACTAATTCTCGTATGAGGGGAAAGGAAAATGAAGTCTGAAGACGTCCCCACCGTTCCAGTCGGATGAGAATGTAATGAAAAGTGTGGAGTGTGTAAACGTGCGCCGACCCCAAACTGAGTGTGTCCCGGGGGAGGGGAACAGGCCGAGACTTACTTCAAGCTGTCTCTTTCGGTTAGTTTTACCAACCTACCTGTTTTACTCCCTAGATCTAGTTTTTTTTTTCTGAGTGTAGACGTCTGACGAGTAGAATAGTAGTAAAAGGGCTTCCTGGGTTTTTAATTTTTTTTAAATAAGGTATACATTTTTCCCAGGAAAAATACACAATGTTTAAGTGTTTTTTTTTGTGTTATTGTATTGTATTTATATTATTCTAAGTGATGTGTTTGTAAATGGCAAATTAGTTCTCATTTAGTGGCTCCGCTGCTCTTTTCAAGTGGGGTCTAAAATTATTCTTCGAGGTACTAAATATTCGCTCACCTTAGAGGTTGAATTGTATAATATAATAATTTTAAATTGTATTTATTTTACGTCTGGGATTTAGCTGCTCAACTTAATTTGTTAGCATTTCTTGACGCCAAATTCTTCTTCTGCTTAAGTCAACAAACAGCAAGTTGGTTTGATGTGATTTCTATCAATCCTGCGCTGGGCATGCATTCAACCGATCAGCTGGTTAGTGCTGCCCACACCATCTGGTAAATATTCCATACGTATGGAGAACTCAGGAAGTGTGGTGATTTCCTGTTACCTTCTACAATAAATTTCTAAGTGCGGTCGTGAAAGAGCATACGAGTTTTGCCGGAAAGGTATTTTACCATACCTTTTAGGACTCTTTTACATTCTACAATCGACATGGTACCGATGGCTTTACTTCTTCACCGAAGTTATGCTATGGATTTTTATCGCTTAGGAAAAATCAGTCGACCTAGGCTGGGTTTGAACCCACAAACATTGGGTCATGAGGTGAGCACACTACCCCAAGGCCACCGAGGTCAATGAATTGCTTTTCTAAAATACCTTACTCCCTATATTTTATTTTTGTTTACACATTATATTATTATTACTAGCACCAAGTCTTACTACCCGTTCGGGTTATACGCACCGCACATTATAAAATCCAGCTTTATTTAATTACAATACAGCCTAATGTTATATAATTTTGAAACATTTCTGGTGGGATACTGGTAACATTAGTTGGCAACTCTGCTTGTGGACTTTTAAGTATCTAGTCTGGTAGTAAGGTTCTGTTTACAACTCTTCAAACTCTAACATTACTTTAGAGCTAGACTGTCCCTGTGGGTACAAACATTCTTGTGACCCGAACCCTAGCCGTACAAGAGTTGTGAAACCCTTATCGGTGGCCGCGGTGTCTAAGGCATCACCTTTTCAATAGATTAATAATAATGATAATAATAGTAATATAGTCTTTATTTGGGCGAAATTAAAGTAAGTGCTTTTATTACATTTTACCCCTTAGTAATTAGTATGTTCACTTAATAATCATGTGTTATAAGGTAAATTAGAAACTAATTTATAATGTATGTACAGAAATAATAATAACAATAATAATACATTATTGACCACATTGCCCTTCGAATAGTTGTACGTTTAAAGAAACAAAAAAATAATTGAGGAAAGAAAGACTAATTGGGAAGAGAAAGAAAGAAAATTAGAACACACAATCATACCATTTTAAGGGTACAGGGGAAAACGGGGTAGGTCACATTACACACATTTCCCAGAACCAGATATTTTATATCTCAAACCACATAAAGACCCCAGAAAATGTTAAAAATAAAATTAATCCAAATATGATCAAGGCCTCTTTTAATTATACTATAAAGTGTATTGGAGAGGTCTCATTATTGTCTAACATATACAAATTAAGTTAAAATTAAACTTTCCAACTTTCCTCCCACTCCCCATACTCTTCATATAATTAAAAATAAAAAGATTTTGATATTAATAATTTAGTAGTTATGTAAATTAGATAGATTTTTTATACATAATAATTATATATTAATAATTCTATCCATACAAACATTCCTCCTGTAGCTCTACATTTCATCTCACATAAGTTATCAAGAGACTGCTCGTGGCGGTTGATCAATCTTATGCTGAAAGAACTTTATAGTGACAACTGTATTAATATTTATGTTAAGAATATTCCAAGAACGAAAGAAAAATAGTAGAATATAGATTTGTGAAGAGGGATGGAAAGTGTGTAGGTGTCACGTGAGGAGGTACCAGGATTATGATGATCATGAAAAGGGAATAGTCGTTAAGAAAGATAGAGTATATCCAGCTAGCAATATTTTCTTTGTCATTATTAGTCAGTCAGACCACATTGGATATCATCGCTGAGGAGGCAAATTTCCAAAACTAATAAAAACAATTACTTCTCTTTGTGAGATAAAACTGAATTTTGGCAAGCAAGTTTAAGGACAATTAGAGTCTACAAATTTACATTAAAGTCTGGACATTTTAAATATCAAATTGGAACTTCTGAAGATGGTAATTAGGGGTGTGGTATATAAGTGGAAAAAACCTTTTGAGTAGGTAGAAAATTAAATTAGTCTATACATCAAAATTAGTGCTATATATTCTCTTTTTATAAGTGGGGAATGTTGAAAAGGGAAGGCTTCGAAATTTCCCCCTAAAATAATAAACTATTTATCAGTGTGGCAGAAGATTCAAATTTGTCAGACAGTTGTAAGGATAACCCTAAACTGGAATGGAGTTTTGGACATTCTTAAATTTCAAAATTAAGGTTCAGAAAATGGAAAAGTGTTCCCTTCAAAGTTTTCAAAAATATTAAACACTCCTTGGTATAGTAGACAATTTAAATTTTGTTACTAAATGTAAAGGTAAAAATCTAAATAACCAGAAGAGCTAGAAGATTTAAAATTTGAGTTCAGTTGCGGGAAAGGGTCAAGGTTGTACGATTCAAAAAATAAATTTGTCAACCACTTATTAGTGTGACAACAATTGAAACTTGGCCGGATAGTAAAGAGAACACCCTAAAAGCAAAACCTTTTTTAAACTTAAATTTAAAAATCAGAGAGAAGGTGGTGAAATGGGGGATCAGAAGAAATTTCAAAACTTATAAAAAACACAATCCTTTGATATGGCAGATATTAGAAACTTCGCAGATAACTAGAAAAGTATTAATCAAAAATCTAAAATAGAGATATGATCTATGTTGAAGGAGAGCTAGTAATGTAAAATGCCATTAGAAAAAATTATTTTAAGTGTATCATAAAATTTAAATACTTTCAAGCAGTTAAACAAAAATAAAAAAATAGTGAATATATGAAACTTCAAAATTGGTTTATGAAGTGGTGGGCTCATGATTTATTAAAATAATAGAAGAAAAGCCTTCTCAGTGTGTAATAAAATTGAAATTTGGCATGTAAGTAAATATACCTTACCAAATAACAGAATTCTGTCTAAATAAATTGAATTTAAATATCGCCTTAGAATTTCAAAACCATGCGGGGATCGAAAAGGGAAGAATAGTTGAAATCCCTCCAAAGCAATTAGAAAAGATACCTTTCAGTGTGGAAGAAAATTTTAATTTGGTAAATTGGTAAAAAGTTCACCCAAAATAACAACAAATTTGGCAAAGTGTTGATGTTAACACTATGGTCCCAAGAAATGTATGAAAGGTGGGGGAGGAGGGAAGGGTGGCCTCTAAACTGCTAAACCGATAGAAAAAACTTATCGTGCCTAGGAAAATATCGCGTTCGTTTGTGCAGTCAGTTTAGGTGTTAGGTAAGATTTTTTAAAAGCTTAATTTATTTTAATTTATGTATTAAAATAATGGCATTGGTTGGTTCAAGATTTTAGAAGCAGTTTTTTTTAAATGTTTGTCACCAGATGTTGAACTTACTAATTTTACATAGTTTTGTTGCGGCTTACCCTCCTACCCGTGCAAAGAACGGGTCAAACAGCTATTTTAAAATGAAGCCTCAGAAGTATTTTGAATAGTCTGTACAAGTTTAAAAACCTATATTTAAAGAAAATAAAAATCACAAATAAAGTTTTTTTTACTAATTATATTTTTTATTTTTTATTAAGAGTTATAATAATCATATACTATGTGTTTTCATTACCAATAAATGTCATGTTTGTTGTTCATAATCTTTGGTTAAAGAAAACGCTTTAGTTTCACCAGATAAATAAACACTATTATTATTATTATTATTATAATTATTGCTAGAGCCTGGATTCTTATGAAAAAGGCATCTTATTTTTCACATAGCTAAAGCTATACATATACGATAAACTTTTTAAGTCACACCTTAATATAACATTTGGTCGGCGTTTGATAGTGCATATTTCTCAGGGAAATGATTGTGCTTGCATATTTTAAATTATCAAGATAAAAATTCATATTTTTCTCGTAACCATCGTACTTGTCCTCTTTCTGTAATAGGTTGGTTGTTAATAAATTAAAACAATCGCAGCAGTCATTTGGGTGTAAAACAAAACAATACTAGCCTGCGTGTGTGTTTGTGTGTGTGTTCTGTATATGATATCGAGAAAAATGTCCGGTACATATATAGCCGCTTCTCTAAATTACCTGAAATTACAACACAGTTGAAGATTCGAAGTGGTTCCTTGCAGTTCTCACCCTCTCTGATGGATCATATTTCAGTACCATTGTCTTCAAAAGCTCACGGTTATTCTAAAATTGCATTCGATAAGCTTGGTCAGATATTAAATAAAAATCCTGTTTACAAAACAGTTTGTCAAATTATCAAAAGGTTGTCAAGTGAAAAAACTGAAACATAAATTGGAATTCACCGAAGAGAGAATTGTGGTGTTTTTCACATGCACCTGTGACATCATGCGATGTCGAAAGGACATAAATATTATTCAGTGACAGATGTAAGAGATTCACAGAAGATAATATAAAGATGGCTTTCCTTATAAGATTTTTCACAAAACAAATTGTTTGAGTTTTGTTAATCTGTTTTCGCATATTATTATGGTACATATTTTTACATTTATCGTGCATAGTTATGTACATATCTTACTATTTGCTTGTGCATACAAATACAGGCTTTAATTTTTTTTTGTACATGCTATTTTTTATTCTTAGAATAACTATTTTACTACACATTCAGACATAAATGTGTCAAGCAACGCTGCTCTAGATAGTATAAAATCACTAATACACACACCTAGTTTGGCGAAACTCTAAGTTGGCAACACTGCTTGCCCATGGGGCCCTAAGAAGACTCGCCCCGGGAGTGGAAGAATCGATAACAACCTGATTACGACTCCCACGCCACAACAATCGACCGACAGCGCTTCCTTTTCTTTCCTTTTCTATTACACAAACTCTTTCACCTTGACGAGGGTCCCTTGACAAATCTTTATGTAGCTAACCTGATGGGAATGAAATGAACTAAAAAACATTACCTTCACGCGTCAGTTAGTTTTAAAGAACAAAAATTTCCAAGTCACGAATTAATGAAGCAATTGTTTTCAGACTTGTCTCCCTCGTGGCAACCCTGCAAAGAGTAAACAATATTACTTGAGACAAGAGCTTTTCACACAAAAGAGTAATGGATGGCTCTTTATTATGATGGACCGTGGTACTGATGATATCATTCAACCGTAAATCTTGTCACTATATTTGAACCTGCTTCGCTGGTCAGATGGTCTAAGGCATTACTCTCACAATTGACTGCACTGACGATGACGGAGAGATTGGGGTTCGGATCTCTGTTGGGTATAATGAGGATACTTTTTATAAATGCCTTCCCACTCTTCCTCAACATATATACGGATACATTTTTACTCAACTCTACCTTCCTAATCCCTACTCAATAAGCGTAATTAATATACAAGTTGTTTGGAAACTCATATCCCAAACTGCACATACAGCTTGTTTGAGCCTAAAGTAATATACCATTCCTGTACACTTGCATTCGTAAAACTATGCTAATACCATTAAATAGTGTTCAAAGTTTCAGCATATAGTGCCAGGATAGCAAAGCTGTCAAGCATGTGTGTACAAGTTACATAGGAGCTAGGCAAGTGGCACTCCACATGTAATAATGGCAAGCATTTTCTGTGATGTAGGACCGTTGATGATGACCCTCAGACCGTATTCGCATTTCTAGATGGAATGGTGTGTTATTTACTATTATCTGTGGTATGTTCTGGTGCCGTGCTCCAAGATATAGAGGTGTGTAGTGCCGCGTGCCTAACTCCTATGCAACCTGTTTTACACGCATGCTTGAATAGTTATGCTATCCCAGCGCTGTACGTCAAAATTTTGAGTACAATGGTATTAGCATAGTTTTCCGGATGCAAGTGTACAGGGATTTTGTATTACTTTTGGTTCAAACAAGCTATATGTGCAGTTTGGGATATGAGTTTCCAAACATTCTGTATATACGCATAGCCCTAGTGTGTAGCAAGACGCGGAGAAATAAAGATATTCATATCAATCTGGGATGACGTCATTCACACAGTTCAGTCAAATTATGAACTTTGAGAGTGTTAAAAATGATACAGTTTATAACTCAACTATAGTGTGTATTTTATAAAACTTAAAACATTTATGCTATACCAATAAGATATGTGTTTACCATAAACAATGTTTTTTTATATAAAAACTATATTTGAGTAAAAATGAAATAAGTATTAATTTAGTTTCCAGGCAATCATGAAGGACCTTTGAATGTACAGAGCCACCCTAAAGGGTCGTGATTTATATTAAAAATCTTTTTTGAACAGAATGGTTTGATTTTTTAAAGATCTAAATTAAATCTGATATAAAACCTAATGATTAACATATATTATTTAGGCCTATACACATTGTATTAGATAATAGTTTTCAAAGATGAAAATAATAATTAAAAACACTGTATCACCGCTTCTTCTATCTGATCGAAGAAGAGATGAATACATCAACAAAATGTATACACACAAGGAAGGGAAGGAAGATGCATTAGAGAGAGATACAAGTTTAACAAATCAGTTTATTTAAATTCCAACAAAAAGAAACAATTACAAATGGTTAGACGAGATCTTTTACAAAACATTCCATTGTTTGTGAAAGGAAATTAAATCAGTTACTTTAGACATTGTTATCCCAAGCGAAAGCGTTAGGTGTGAAACACCTTGGTTAGATCTGCAATCAACACAAGTATGGTTGTGTCTATTTTATGAAAGAGTGTAACTCGTTAAAGTAAAACTAACACACATTCTACTACAAATGTGCGTCAGCCTCAACACAACGGAAATTTAAATTGGAAGCAATTATTAATTTAAGGTTAGGAAACAATACATAACACCTCTCCAGGCTTGCGGCTACTAAACTCTGACCAAAAAGGAATTAACAAGAATAATAGTTAATGATACCTAATTCCAGAAAGTCCTAGTTTAAAGAGTGACAACGTTGGCAGTTAAATTAGCTAGCTAGCATGAGTTAACTCCATATTTAGACACAAAATACAAAGTTTAAGTTCATAGAAGAGCTACTATAGATTTACAAATAGTTAATGGTGAGCTACCAGGAATCTAGGCTGTAAAGATAAAGATACTATCGCCGGTCTATTCCTCACTAGTACTTCCTGGTATTTCAATTGTATATTTAAATACAACACAAGTATGAACAGAGACTATAACAACAACAAACAGTTTAAACATTAACTAATTAAAATGATGCCAAAAGAGGACCGGACAAAATAAACAATACCTCGCGGGCCACTACTCTGCACTAGTAGCATACCCATGAGTTGATCACCGTAGAAAGGTACACCAATAGAAAGATTAGAGACTGGTATCAGTCAAAGACTCAACAAGGTCATGGAACAAAGCTTTAGCTAACCTTATTTCCACCAATACTGAATACAAAGATTTAAACTAGCCCGAACATGGCCATACAGTATAGGGCATCTGGTTATTGCCCAGGTATTTAAGACTGTGTCTTATGGACACATAAAAACAAGTGAGAAACTTTGTCATACTAAAATAAGGCCTATGGACATAGAAAAATAGAGCAGACACTCTAACATTCTAAACTAAGTCTTATGGGCATAGAAAAACAAGTCAGAAACTCTGACATTCACACCTATGTCTTTGGAACATTGTGAAAGCTATCACTAAAACCCTATCAAAGATTATTAGACTAAGTACTCATAGCCACAGGTTTTACTTCATCTGTGACAAGGAGGAAAGAATGACGCCTCAAACATCGTGATCACCTCTGGCTTATTCCACTGGTCCTTGGATCTAGGATGTCCTCCGACGAATCGTTACAATAGAATGCAAAATGTGAAGCGAGGGATGGCGGTTCTATACAAGATGCACTGACGTATTAGGAAAGGGACATCCACAAGGGAAAGTGGGGGTGAGTTTCTAGAATTGATCAGAGCCCACTAGTACTAGGAGACGGGTGCTGAGGACAACACAGGAAAGCAACTCGTCATTACATCTAAGTGCGGCCAGCGTGTAGGACGTCCTTGTCTTGAACCTCCAGAGAGTGTTTGAACAGTCACCTGAGGCACTCTCCTCAAGTTTGGGCGTTTCCAGCAACACAAATTCACAATGCGTTTATATCTGGCACACATTATTTTATTATTATTATGTCTTGAATTTATAGTGATGATTACTATATATATATATATATATATAAGGCATTTTGAGTGTAAGCGCTAGCGGGCAATTAGCACGTTACAGCACAAGTGAATGGTTTTTACCATACCGATAAGTTGACGTTTATGATTCTGTAACGTCACAAACATATAAGCATTACTATTGTGATGTTATTTGCCACCCTACCTTGTATTTCCCTATTTTTTCTACTTTTTGTGAACAATTTACAATTTAATTTCGCGTGAAATCTTCGAAGCTCGCCAGCTGGTTGCCAGCCTGACGAATGATACGGTTTACATCTATTAAATTAAAATAAAAAGGACGGAAGGAACAACGTAAAACATTATTTTAAATAATTTAAATAAGGAATTTTGATTTAAGGAAGAACACTTACCTTTTATTAAACATATTAATTATCCTTTTAAGAAGTGTAGTTTGACTCTTGTATTTATTTTGAAAGTCGACCATGTTTGATTTAACGCATGCGCGGTGCTATCAAACAAGTGAGGAGAGGACCCCGTGATTTGGAAAGGAAGAAGGAAGGAAGAAAAAAATCAAGCGGGCTATTAAATTGTTGACAGAAGGAAATAGACATTTAATTCTTTATTAAAAATTATTCACATTCAATTGGCTATATTTAAATATTTATATTGAACCTACATTTCATTTTGATTTTCTCCCTAGTCTATAGCCAACAAATGTATTTTCGTTATATATTAGCTTTCTCTTTGGACTTGGAAGTAAGAATAGAACATTTTTTTAAATTTGAAATATTGGAAGGTTTTGGAAGAGTAGTGGGGGTCTTCTTCCTGGTGTGGTCCAACATGGAGCCAAATCAATGGAGCTCCCAATTCAAGTTATTTTATAGTGATTCAAAGGTGGTGGATTAAGGTGAAAGTAGCAAAAAAGGGAAGCTAAAGCTAAGTGTGTGTGTGTGTATGTATGTGTGTGTGTGTGTATAAGAACTACAATATTTATGCTCAGTTAAATTGTGGAAGAATTTGAAGTGAAACAAATTGATGAAGATGGTGTTTCAATATGGACTAATTATTCATGGGTGAGGTTAAACCAACTCTTCAACTTTCGATTATTGTAATCATCTCTTTTCTCTTTCCTATATAAATCAGAACTTATTTACTTCCAGAGAGACAGGCTAATACAGAGAATCAATTAACATTTTATTTTATGTCTAATTATTAATTTTATTGATTGTCTATATATTTTTCTCTCTTCTTTTGGTTTCAACAATACTGTGCTATACCTTATTAAATTGAAATTATAATTAACCGGAATTCCATAGGTAGGATTTGGATATGGACAAAAGGGAAACAACAATAAATTCACAAAAGTGCCAACAATGGTTATTTTATACCTTTATTTTTATTTGTAGCCCAAATTACATTTTTTCTTCAACAATCCATTTTTTTATCTAAATGGTTCATGGTTTTTAGCTTTAAGTTTACCCAGAGGTCCCGAGGTTGAGAGTCGTCGTGCCACTGAGTTGATAGCCGAGGTAAATGGTTTTTCTTATGAATATTATTTTCCCCCTAGATACTAGGGGTGGCGCCCAACAAAAAACACTAAGTGAGTAGGTAAAGAGAATACAGACATATTTCTCTTACACTCTTTGGAATGAACCGAGATAAAAATAGTTATAGTTTTCCTGTTAAAGGTAAATATTATATTTTTATTATTACTCTATTTTATTACACTATGATGGATGCCATAGTACAATTTTAAAGTTTTAATATTCATAATGAAATAACAAATGAATGCATTCAATTTATGTATGGTAATGATGGTACTAGCATAAACGAGCAAAATGGTATAAACTATACATAGTGTACGGTATGAATTATTATTATTATTGATTTTGACTTTCATATAACTTTTGAAAATATCAATATTATTAATTTTAATATAAATTATAAAAATTAATATGTTTTACCAATATTCTTATAATATTTATAAAATTAATAAGACTATACAGTAAAATACAAAGGAAAATTTTCAGTGAGGTAGGTTTAAGCAATACGTGGTTGAGACAACTCGTGTCTATATATTAGTGTGAGGTGGTGTGTCTTCGTTCGGCCTCGACCTGCCTCACTGCAGATTTGCTTCTAGTGTACACGCACCCTTAGATACTTACAAATCAGCACAGAATAACTATACATATCAAGGCCTAGTGGTGTGCTGGCCATCCTTAATACATAATACGTTACTTGAATGTTATGAGGACCTCATACCTGTATTTTCAATATATGAATTGAAGCATCAATTTGATCAACAAGACCTAACCACCGATAAATCTGAAGCTACTGTATGTACTTGCACTCATGAAACGTCCAAAAGATGTGTAGTGTTTAGTTCCAAGGTCAGTGTTGCAAGATTATACTATGCACTTTTCTATGATAAAAAAATAATGTTTTATTTCAAAAGTAACATATTTGACTTGTCACTGTCTTTTATGGACGAGCCTTCTTAAAAGTTAAAACAAGTTTTAGCACATGTCCAAAATAATGAGGAGTTTATAGAGTATTGACAAATATCACTATAGTCATCTTACTTCTGTCATCCCTTTCGTAGACTTTTCAGTGTAGAAACTTTCTTGTATTTGGTAAAGAGAAGGCCAAGAGATTGCAGAAAAACTATATCATATAAAGGATACACTCCAAATTAATATCGACACTTAAAGAAATGGAATCAATTTTTATTTATCTAATTATTTTCATTTATCATTAATGTTACCATATTACAATAAACGAACCTAAATGGACATTTAAAATCGAATGTTAAAACTATTATTCCTAATGTATATCGAACTTGCTTCCCCAACATAACCATGAGACTTAGTTTATGATATGTTATGACATTTATGACATAAACTTGATTATAATAATTTTTTATGACTTTTATGAACTGTAGGCACCTGATGAACTAGACATAAGTGATTTACGATATTTAGATTATGACATATATCTAGAATTTTTTTATAAAGTACTTATTTTTAATAACAAAATATTTGAATTTTCAACCATGTTTACTATCCAATTTCTAAAAGCTACCAATTTTATCGAAAGGATTTAAGAAAAATGCAAACATTTTATATATTTTTAATAAAATAAATGGTACTCTTTAAATCATATTCAAAAAAAGTTTGAATTTTCTATATGAATTTATTCATGGTTTAGCATAGCTTTGTCGTTGATTTTAAATGGAAATTGAGTTAATTTAAATTATGCAAATATTTTATATTATTTTTAATAAACATTTAACTATTTTGGATAAAAACCTTTTCTGTAATCGATACATTTTCTTTTTTTGTTCCAGTAGATTCTGTTCTCTGCAGATAATATCGGTGATAAATTCCAACTTAGTTTCTTAGAGTATTTTATCACCCAAAGAAAGTACCATATCTTATTTAAATCTAAATGATGATTACATTTCTTAATATTTACACTCTTCATTATGTTCCTGGACGAGAGGTATAGTCCAATCTGCATATAAATAACAGTTTAGAAAATATATATTTTTGCGTTCATAATTTATTATTAATATTATTATTATCACCGAGTCTTACTACCCATTCGGGTTATACGCACTTACGCTAATGTGTAATGGTGGGGTGATTGTGAGATGAAATGGAGGACCTACAGTTTAACGTGGAATCCGAACCACGGTGGAGGCCTGGCATTCCTCACATTCNGGAGGACCTACAGTTTAACGTGGAATCCGAACCACGGTGGAGGCCTGGCATTCCTCACATTCACAAGTTGTGATTAATACATGTCTGTCAGAGGTGGAGGAAAGGTTTGGTAATCAGATAAATCTGTGCCGGGACCGATGTTTGAACCCCGGACCCCAGCACAGAAGTCCAACACCTTACTCCTATACCACCAGGTCACCCATTCATCATTAATAAGAGTCTACTTTATCATACGTGCTCACTTCAGGACCCAATGTCCGTGGGTTCAAACTCAGTTGAGGTTGAATGATTTTTATTGAGTGATAAAAATCCGTAGCGCTGCTTCCTTTGAAGGGGAATTAAATCTGTTGGTCCCATGTCAATTGTGGCATGTAAAAGAACCCTGGAAGGAATGTGAAAATAGCTTTCCTGGAAAATGGTTAGGCCCTTTTGCTCTCGTTCATAAAAATTATCGTGTGATGATATATTCAGTCGGTTCAGAAAGTGAACGTTGAATACCAAAAATAAGCAAATAAAAATAAAATGTGTGTTATTATATAGGTATTGATAATATCAATCAAATGTGACACCTGCAGATAACATGACTTGAAGTATGAATATTTTAAAATCACTTTATTATCCAGCAGATGTTGTTCTTCTCACCGAGATCAGGGTATAGTTAAGTTTCTAATGGAAACACTCAATTTGAGGGTACATGTATACAATTTATTTAACAACTATATTTATGTTTTCAGAGCCCAGGTAAGATTATTTTTAATTAAAAATACAGCTTATCCCAACCAAAATATTCTTATTTTTCTGCCATTGTAGGATGAGAGAAGCCTTTATCAGAGTCCTTCCTATAAAGAGCCCCCCTTAACACAATAGCCCAAGGTGATGGCGACACCACGAAACTCTTGTTTGGCTTTTAATTAAGTTAACACCATGCAGTTACCGTCCTTGCAGAAACAAATTACTGTACAGTCAACGCTGAAACAGCTTACCACTACCGTGGGAGTTGCTAATCATCGTTAAAACAAATGTTTATTAATAGTATTTTATAAAACATTCTGGAAATTTATAGCGATATACAATACGTTGAGTCTTATTTGTAACGAACAGTTTACCTAATTTAAATAATACAGTAAAAGTAAGAAATCCTGTCATAATGTTTAATTTATTGACAATAATTTATGATATTCTCTAAACATTCATTTAATAAAAAAGTAAGAATGGGGTACGCAATCCTTCATTACGTTCGAAATTATAACAACTGGACAGTGAGGTACTTGAGGCTATAGCTAGATCTATTTGGTGTAATTTTACTGACAGTTAAATTTGGTTCTCCATGTGTAGTCAGTCTACTTGATAGTGGATTAAACACGGCTATTACTGGATCGATTGAAGGAGAATTTAAGGGGTAAAAAAACACGTCCTGTATGCGTGTGCCAATTATTATTTCGTTACACTAGCTCCTCTTTAATAATTGCTTCTATTCTTTCTGGATTAAAATGCCATTTCGAAATTGACTATTATTCATAATATGCTTCTGTTACAACATGTATAAGTGGATGTAAAAAAATATTATATATTTTTCCTGATGATCATTAAAGATCGATATTTATAGAAGGCATCGAGTTATATTTATGCTAAACACAACAATAAGTCATCATCTATATTAATTTTGGTAAACAAATATAAATATATGGAGAAGAATTTTAGTATTAATTTAAGATATAGATTTATTATTTACTATTCATTTTACATTGCTTTAGTTTATAAAAACATTACTAACAATGTAACAACGTATATTTTAATTTTAAAATTCGTCATTTATTAAGGGATGTGTTAAACTCACGGTCCCAGGACATTTCATGCCATGATTGCCGCGAATTATAGGGGATGTATCAGTCGCTTTATATGGTATCTCTATACCACGAGAAGATGGCAAAAACATTGAACAAAATAAAGAAAGCAAAATGTATTCAATTACCATGAAACATACTAAATATATTTTGAGAGTAACCGAGATTTGGGGGAGGGGAGGTAGAGGAGGGATACCTATGGGATGTATCCTACTTCAAGCTGAACTTTTGTTCACTTTTCCCTGCCTACATCACTAAGTAGTTAGTGTTATAAAATATTACACACGAGGAGCTTAACAATTCTAGAATATTTGTTAAGGATACCCTGAAATTAATTCAAAACTTTTTATCTTCATTTAAAAAGTGTTTCAAATGGAGTCATATTTTATTTATTTTGCCCAAAAAATGTTATGCTAAAAAACTACAATAAACGCTTACCTTTTCTCGGGTTCCATACACTCCCACCTTAAGAACAAAAGCATTTATTCCCGTAGTTATTATCTGTGGCTACAATACCTGAACCATTCATGTCGTTGTGAAATGTTCAGCGTGCGAGCTTTGGAAAGGCTTTCCTGTGTCTTGTGAAATACTGCTGAGCACGCCATCCAGGCGGCAAGGTTAGGAAAGGGTGTGTGGGGCAGGAGAGGGGTGAGCTGAGGGAAGAATTTTTCTAGTAAATAGCAAAGTTTTAACGTCGATAAGAGGAGAAAATTGGCAAATCTCCAACCACACCGTGGGGAACTTTTACCTCCGTCGTCGAAGGAAAGCGGCAGCAGTAGTAGGCTCCACATATATACACAAACATTAAATAAAGTAGTTCATCGCTTTAAATTGAGTAACACTTTACATTGTTGATAAATGTTACTAATCATTATAAATATAATGTTAGTGATATGTATTGTTAGAAAACAAGTTACTTAGGAGGAGGAGGCTACTGGGGAGTTTAAGAGGTTACATAATGATGAGTTACATACTCATCACAACACATCGTTAGGATAATCAGCTATCGCAGATTACGGTGGGCAAGTCATGCAACGCGAACGGGATAATTTAGAAGCTTTTTCACGGTGTTAACTGGCAAATCGAATGAGAAGAGGCAATTGGGAAAACCTAGACAGAGATGGGAGGATATCATTAGAATGGACCTAAAAGAGATAAGGTGTAATGAGGTGGACTGGATAGAACTAGCCCGAGCTAGGGATAGATGGCGTACTTCAGTAAGTGTGGAAATTAACTTGAGCGCTACTCGTGCCATATAGTAAGTAAGCTTATATATTTAACACTGCGTCTTACCACACGTGAGGGATATTCGCATTTAACTATACTAATAAGGTAGAAATATGCAAGGTAGAATACGGAGGAAAAGTACCAGTATTTATTCAGAGGAAGAATGTGGAGCCATTTAAGAAATAAATACCTATAATACATACGTTTAAGATTCGAACCCCGACTTACCCGTAACCTCCAAACCACACTTAGCAATACTTATTAAAATATAGGATATCCTATATATATACATACATATATATGTATGTATATACATATATAAATATAGGATATCCTATATATATACATATATAAATATAGGATATCATATATATATATAAAACAAAAATTTTTTTTTGCGTTTTATAAATGAACACGCACACACTCTTCGCCCTAAAAGGTAGCAAGCTTACCTCGCACGTTTCCTCCATGGCGTAGCTTATAAGTTAGGGTCATCGTGTAAATCGTCAAGAAAAGACTTTTATATTTCAGAGTGAATGGCATATACACTTAAAATGATTCATGACATCACACGTCACGAAAATAGCCGTCTACAATCGACCAACAATACATAAAACATTTAAATGACTGCGACAATCACTCATGGGTTATCTACAATAGATTACATACATGTGTAGATAATATTATAGTTTAAAACAAACATAAACGTATCTTTATTTTGAATTTAATGTCTTCATAAAAAACAAACTTCATGGTGTCGGCACACAAGTGAGCCAAAGCGACTATGGTCATTTTAATCAAATGAAATATTAGTTAATATTTCAGGGGATTGGAGAAGGTTGGCCAACCTCCAAAACCTTTTTTGACTCCTGGTTGTATACCTAACTATGCTATAAATTATACACACACAATTTGATGCTAATTTTTTGTACAAGATTACAAATCTTGGTTTTGAAATTTTCCTAATAGTCAAACAACATTTCCAATAACCAAAATAATTTTCCTGAATATACATTTTGTATTTGATTTGTTATTTTTGAAATCGATAGATCGATAGATACGTAACGCAGATTCAGATATTTGACTAGATCTATAAAAGCGATTAACCAAGAGAAAATAATCGATTTTCAAGGTATCCAAGATCATACTAATTAATATATGGAAACAATTCCTATCATGATCAATAGCTTTGCGATTCAACTTCATTATCCACCACATTATTAAACCTATCATTGATCTCGTTAATTTAACCAAGCATTCGGGATAATTTTTAATTTATTTTCACCATATATTCTATGTCCGAGGAACTTACGAGAGTGTCGCTTTAAGCCTACTCCTGGTGATATATCACATACTCCGAATAGTTTTATATAATTACAGGCCACTACATTCAGTGGTAGCTAAGTAATAAATGTGACACTGGCAGTGATCAATTAAAGCTATAGAGTAGCGATGTAAAAATTACGACTAATGCCCTTTTGGAATAGTATTACATAATAAATGGTTTTATAGTTTCTAAAATC
>CABFVX010000661.1:0-36543 GCA_902151425.1 Timema shepardi
TATTGATATAAATTAAAATATTATTATTTAACATAATTAATACTAAATATTATTAAATTATTATTGTTAAATATTTATTATTGGTTTTTAATTATGCCAAAGAAGTATAACTTCTCACGCGCGTACATAAGTATCATAACATTTTGCTTTCTTACTAGTGTTATTTTTATCAAGAGTGCAGTGTTTTGAACAATACAGGCATAATAATCTATTTATTTGTGAATAGGATATTTTTAATCTTTTTGCAATCTTGCTCTTTTACATACCATGCATAATGTGTATCATATGAAAAAGGAATATTTCTGAAAATTCAAAACAATGTAAGAGTTTAAGAAGAAAATAACAGAAGAAATGAAGGGATTATTAATATTAGTCTGCAGTTTATATTCTTTTTATTGTACAGATGAATCCAAAATCTTCTTTGGTTATGTCACTTATATCTGTAATAATAATAATAATAATAATAATAGAAAACCAACTCTTCCTGGCACTTGAGTCACTAGACATTATATTAATAAATTAAATATTATATAAGCCCTAAGAAGGTGCTTGCAGCAAAATAGTACAAAACTGATTGAGATTCGACCACTTTTGCCTAGCACTGTGTGCGAAATATAACCAATTACTGACTAGTTTGTGTGACTTCATTAACTAACCAGTTCTATCACAATTGAATAGCTCTGTGAAAGAAAGGGCTAACAGGGTCTTCAGAGGCATAGGAACGTTTTGGGTTGTGGAGGGGTTAGTGCCGAAATCACTAGTTTGGACCTCATAAATGAAGCTGCCCCTCTTTATAAGTCAATGTATGCACCCCTAAAACATGTGCAAGGAGATTTGATTGGAAATTGGTTTTATCTAAACTAAAGAATCAATGGTGTACCCAAGCAGGTACCTTCAGTGCCCATCTCCATTTTTAGGGTGAGGCTTGCTTGCAGCCTGCAGGATCAACCTCCAACCGTTACTATACCTACGAAGGTCGTCCTTGGGTAGTCTGTAATTTGTTTCAAATTTTAATAAAAATGTGTTTTGAATGTTTTCAGGAAAAAAGCTATCCAGGCCAAACAGAACAAGTCACAGAGAAGAGCAATCCCAAAGAGAACAGTTTTATCTCAATTCGTTATGAAAAGGGAAGAAAATGGAGACAACATCTCTTTTGCCAACAAAATGTGTTTGGAATCGACGACATCCCCTCCTGCAGTTTTAAAACTAGTCAATGAAATCTGCTGACGAAAAATGATTTGTGTTTTGTTTTTTGAGTGGTGGACTTTTGGTGTCATCAAGGTTTGGAGTATCAGTGTTTTATCAGTCAAATATTGTTAAACTATTTGTAAAATAAGAGAAGACAAAAAAAAGTTGTAAATTTATGTTTTTTATAGGAAGTTTTATAATATTCCTTTCAGCACATGAAAGTCAATAAATAAGTATTACAGTGTAAATATTAAATTCAGTGCACTATGAGGTTTTGATTGTTGTAACATAGGATAGAAATTTCACCTTGAAAGTCAAAATATTTGCTTCTGATGGCAGATGGAAATTTCAGACTATATTGTTATAAACTAACCTGCAAAGCTAAGGTGGTATATTATTTAAAGCCTTAGCTATAGGTGCAAATCCTTGTTTTCAGGTCACCTTAACTACTCTAAGAGGAAGTCCTTTTGTTTCTTTTACCATTCCTATTCTCTTTAACATCCTGTTCTCTGCCCTTTTCCTTTCCAAAGTGTCTTTTTCTTGCCAGTTATTTTATAATTATTTTCTTTGCATGATTTTTCTTACTAGGGGTGTGTGAACCTTTGAAAATGTCAACTGCTTCAAATATTAACTAGCCTCAACTTCACTTTGAAAAAGAAATTCCAGCTTCGACAATTACAAGCTTCATTGTAAATATGTGTACAGCTAAAATAAACATTTACGTTTATTTGTTATTTTTTTCTGGTAATCTTGAAAGGCAGCAGTCTTGCCTTGATGGCCCAATCTTATAAGTTACACCATAGTGGAAGAATGAGTGGTAAGCTCACAACCTTTGAAAGTAAATGAAGAATACACTACAATTTAATGTAGTAATTACTTGATAAAAATCTGTAATAAATAAATAATATGTTGCTTAGGAATAAAGTGTGTTTAAATTTTCAAAAATATTCACAATATATTTTTTTGAAACAGAAAACAATAATAAATAAATAAAATCAGATTCTAAATTCGATTTGACTTTAGGGATAGTTTAGTATTCAATTCAGTTTGGTTTTGAATTGAAAAATCGAACTTCACGCACGCCTTCTTTATGGCATTCCATTTATTTACCGTAGGACCCAGATAACAGTGAAATATTGATTTCAGTGTCAGCTTGTGAGTAAACCTTAAGGAATGGTGCTCTCTTAAAAATTGTTAAATTAAGTAGACAAATTATACTATAAAAAGTATAACAACTCACTTGGTTCAAAGTCGAAGATCGTCCATTGTGAAATCCACACATGCATACGCATTGTGTGTGTACCATTTGCGTTATTTTATACACAAATGATTATTATTTTTTTAAATAGTATGTATTTTGTGTGTGTTATTTGCATCATGAATTATGTACGACTATAAATTTTCCTTGAAAAAGTAATTGGTGCTCTTCGCACTATCGTAAGTTTTAAATGTGCTCTGAGATACGAAAAGGTTGGGGACCCCTGAGCTAAAGGAATGCTTGCTAAGAGCCCAGGAATAAAGAGATTTGTATTTATATTAAACAAGAAATGAATAAATGAAAGTCAAATTTAAATATATTTTGATATCATGTTCTGAAAATTGAAAAATGACACCTGGACACGGGAATCGAACTCGGGACCTTCGGCTTAGTACGCCAATGCTCTTACCACTGAGCTATCCAGGATTCGTCCCGTGCCCATGGTCATTCTTCACTCATAGTTGAAGGCAGAGTCTAGGATGGACGTGCGGAAGTTGTCAGCTTATAAATATGTGATTATATAAGATCACAGCCATCAGACAATGCAGCCACCCGCGACTCGGTGATTGGCTTATTGCTGCCATTTGACAATTATATTATAATTGTGCGGGATTGCATATATTAATGAATCAAATAGCTGAAGCTATCATTTATGCATTTTAGTGAGGATAACACCATTTAGATATCATGTTCTGAAAATTGAAAAAAGGACCTTCGGCTTAGTACGCCAATGCTCTTACCACTGAGCTATCCAGGATTCGTCCCGTGCCCATGGTCATTCTTCACTCATAGTTGAAGGCAGAGTCTAGGATGGACGTGCGGAAGTTGTCAGCTTATAAATATGTGATTATATAAGATCACAGCCATCAGACAATGCAGCCACCCGCGACTCGGTGATTGGCTTATTGCTGCCATTTGACAATTATATTATAATTGTGCGGGATTGCATATATTAATGAATCAAATAGCTGAAGCTATCATTTATGCATTTTAGTGAGGATAACACCATTTAGATATCATGTTCTGAAAATTGAAAAATTACACCTGGACACGGGAATCGATCCCGGAACCTTTGGCTTAGTATGCCAATGCTCTTACCACTGAGCTATCCAGGATTCGTCCCGTGCCAATGGTCATTCCTTCACTCTTCACTCATAGTTTAAGGCAGAGTCTGGATAGCTCAGTGGTAAGAGCATTGGCGTAGGTAACATTAACATAGGTGGTGTTAAACATCATTAAAAGATACATCAAAATTATTAAACATAAAAGAGTTTAAAAAAAGTCTTTCATCAGTGTTTTAAAGTTAATAAATTAAATTAATAGCATTTGTTGTGTTCACTAATTAGCTTCAAAATCTTCATGGCCATTTTCTTTATCAGTTTCCACTAGTATGTCAGGAACAGATGCCTTATGAGGCTTTGAAAACTACTTGTCATGGTATCTTCGGGGGATGATGTTTTTATTACATAGATCTTGAAGTTCATTATATTTAGCCTCACATAAGTCTAGTCATGACTTGTACAGTGGAAGTGGTACTAGCATATCTTCTATTTGTCGAGATCTCTGTTTATTTTTCCAGACGTTTATTTCATGTTTGGTTGAATTTTCCTCCAAGTCATAAAAAAAAGCAATGGTATCAGATGACTTGGTGAATTCTAATTTTCTCATTACCTTGAACTTCACTGGTTCTCCATTTGTCATAACATTTTTACTCAATGGCAACAGTTTATTTTGTGTGGCTTTCCAGGCATAGAAATCATCATGGCCAAGCACAATTACTTCATAAGATTTAGGCTTGGTCCTAGAATTTGTTATAAGAGTAGCCCATTCTGATGGGGTTCACACAGTTTTATTTCAAACTTCATGCTCGAGAGTAGTATGTACCGAGTCTACAGGCATCATTGTATGCCCAGGGAGAAGAAATGTTAGTATTATATTTTCAATGTTAGAAGTTCCTTCCAAAGCTGAACATAGCATAGATATTACTTGCCTATTCTTGTTTTGTCCTGGACAAGAGAAAGTACAGCGACAACATTTTTGCATCGGCCCCTCTTCTGCCGTCACATTCTCTCCAAAGATAGCAATAAGTACTTTTTGTTCCACTCTCATAAATTGTACAACCAAGGTATGAGTATTTTCGGCTGTAATACAGTAACATGTTATTTTTTCCATTGGGTGTATTTAGGATTTTTTGTAGATCAAATGTTCTACATAAATGCCCATCAGTATTAGATTAAGTTTGATTAGCCTTGAAGATTTCCTTAATATTTTTCTTTATGATGTTTTTTTGCATTTCATCATGCATTTACTCATTTCTCTCTGATAAAGGGGTATTATTATATTTTTCACACTTAAATATTTCGATGCTATTAAAGCACCTTCCTCAGGAAGTAGTAGTAATTAGACTGAAGAGGATGTTGTCTTCCAATAGCATCGAAATATTGAAGTGTGTGTAAATTTGTGTTAGTGTCTTTTCTTTTATTTGTGTTCTACTTTTTTCCTAATACTTTATCATTTTATTCATTACTAAATGTTTTTGCTCAATGCACTTTTTTCATACATATTTTTCACACTTCATACATTTATCCTTTTTCGGATGGTGACAACCAATATTAAACTTGCTTCTAAAAATATATTTAAATATTTTTTCTCCAGCCGGTTGAATTTGACCATTTTTGGAGTGGTCAAGGTATATTTTATAAGGCTTCAATAGATTGCCATTATCTGCAGGGAGGTAAATTATAGTTGAATTTGCTCTGCAATAATGAGAGGGTATTGCTGGCAAGTTACTAATAAAGTCTACTGCTCTTCTTGGTTAGACTTTCATCTGTTTTATTTGCTGGAGTATATTTTACTCTTTTATCATCAATGGGATTACTTACTTCTGTTACCTATTGCAGAGCATTAAATACTTTCGTTTCAGAAATGTCAAGGGTTGGCAAGAAAAACTTCTTACACTCTTCTTTTTTCGATTTTCATAGATAAGTGGTACTATAAAAAGTATTTGATCAGTGACTTGTGTCATGTTTTGTGCATTTTCTCTTTTTGGATACTTTATTTACATTATTTATTTTGAAATTATTTTGACCCCTATAATCCTTTATGTTCCAAAAACCAGCACAAATCTGTTTTCTATCATTTTCAAAAATGTTCTTACTGCAATTAAAGAAACAAGTATCTTTGCATATGAAAGGTTTCGAAGACTTTGAAGGCTGTATTTTCCCTTTCCTTTTTGTGTACTTCAACTTTCAACTTTTTGGTCTTACTTTCTTGTCTCTTATCTGAGCGGATTTTCCTTTTCCCTGTTTCACCAATTTTTTCTACGTCTAGCTTTGCACTGTTATTATTTTTTAGTATTGTTTTGTTTTTCACTTTCCATGTTATCATTTTAGACATTAGGCGTACCATTTTGCGCATTTTCATTGCATGGAGGCTTTTGTAATAAATCTGATTCTCTATATTCTTCTATATTTCTACTTTCTCTTTGTGTTTCACTATTTCTTATAGTGTGAGTTTTGCCAATATTCATGTTAACTATGTTATTTTCCTGTTCATCAACTCTGGTCAAAAACGTTCCCTTAACATGATCATTTAGAACACTTACTTCACATACATTCTTTTTAAATCCATTGCTAACTTTAATTCAACATCCTTGGAAGTAGTGCAAACTGGAACCAATAAGACACGATTAATTAAATTTATAACCCATTTCTTTATAATAGATAGGGTAAGGCTATTTTAGTTAGGCTATGTTGGTTTAATTGTTAAAGTTTAAAGGTTAATTGGACACCTAGCTAGATCTGTATAAAATTATGCTATAAATTAAAATGTAAATGAGACATGCATAGATATTCAAAGCAGTTTAAGATTAAAAAGTAGAGAAAAAACAATCCAAGCAATTAATTAGTTAGGAAATCTCACAAGAGAGAAATATAGATGTTAAGTTTTAGCAGACGTACCTGTATTGGTTTGTAGTAAAAGAGTATTTGGCACTCAAAATAAATATTAACGAAACATAATAACTTAAAACTATCACAAGATATCTATATTCACATAACCAATTTTACCGCCACCGGTACTGAATATAATAATAAAACCAAAGAGATGTAAAGAGCCGGACAATCTAAGCTAATCTTGGTCAATTCCAAGCAGTCAAAAAGGCGTATACCTCATCACTGGTGGCTTATGACCATTTGCCAGAACTTCTTTATAGGTAGTATTATATAACAAAGAGTTGTGGTATACATCCTTTTACCTGAATGGGATTTTAGTCTTATGTTGGTTAAACAAAACAATTTTTGCTTTTATTTATACTTTAGAGCCTTACAATCTTTTTCCAGAACATACTTTGAAATACAGAGAGTGCTATGAAACCATAAACTATTTTTTTTAATTTGAGGGTTACGACCTTTTGACAAAACATTTATATAAACAGTAAATACTTTTGAAAAAAGAAAGGTTAAATGATGAAAATATTAGTTTTTAAATTAGAAATAACTCTTGTAAAATACAATTTAAAAAACAAGAACACTCAAATAAAAATCCAATAAAAAAACAAATAATTAAAATGGTTTCAACACTTATGTCTTATGGCAGGCCTCTACCGCGGTTCGGATTCCACGTTAAACTGTAGGGCCTCCATTTCATTTCACAATCACCCTAACATTACACATACGCGTAAGTGTGTATAATGCAAACTGGTAGAAAGACGCGGTGCTAATAATAATAATTTAAGGACATTAAAATTACACTAACAATTATAAAACTAAGTTAATAAAATGAATAATTGCATGATGGCTTGGAAATGTATAACAAGACAGTGTAGAAACACTGTACAGTGATGTAAAGTAAGTGATAGTGAAAGAAGCCAACCTGAAAGGAGAGTTAGGTTAAGCCTAGATAAGAACAAACACACTTCTCTCTTCATGTCTTCTTAAACTTTTACACTTTCCACTTCTTTAAAACTTCCACAGCTGCATATTAGTTTGAATTTTTGGGAATATTACTTTTTCATTGATGTCTTTTCATATGAAAAATAAATATTTCTGAAACTTCAAAACAATGTACAACTGTGGAAGTTTGAAAAAGTGGGAAGTGTAAGTGTAAAAACAAATAGAGAAGTGTGTTTATTTATATCTAGGCCTTACCTAACTATCCTTTCTGGTTGGCTTCCTCAACTATCGCTTTACATTATTGTAGTGTGTTTCTACACTGTCTTGATTAAAAGTTAATACAATTGACATTTTAAGCTAACATTTCCACAAAATATACTTCAGTAACTTAATTTACTGTATAAGAAAACGTAAGAATCATAAACAATTAGAAATTTGAAGTGTTTCATATTTCATTTATTATTCCTTAGTGTGATTGTGCATTATCACGTCTTCTGTTCCATTTCCATTCCTCTATATGCATTGTACATTAGACATTATTTTATTGGAAAATTGAGTTCAATTCAATTTTTAATCTTCATAAAAGTTGATGTTCATACTTCTAAAATTAAAAATAACATTTCTAGCAAACAATATGAAATAGTGCTTTTTATAATATAAATGTGGTAAGTTTGGTAAAATATGTATTTCAACAAATAAGATCAACATTGATTATAAACAGGTTAACCACCAACATTATTCTATAACTAGATAGTAACTAAACTAGAGATAGTTTTGTAGCTAAACGTATTAATTAATACGAGTTTTAAATATCTTAAGTTTGAAAATGTTTAATATAAGATATTTTTGATATTACATTTTTAATTTAACATAAATTATTATTTTAGAAAGGGACCAGGCCAAAATAGTAAAAAGAATCGTTCACTTATTTCTTCTTAGCTATTTTTATTTTCATTGCATTGTCATGGGAATACAAGTGAACAACTTCAATCAAGTGTAATTCAAAATGGACTACAATATTGAATAAATTTACCGGTCAAAAGTGGTTTAAAGCTCTATTACATTATTAATGTGAAAATGCTGATATTAACTCAATTAAATAGACTATGCTTACTATTGCGTTTTAAAATTGATTATCAAGTACATCAAGTAGAAGCTCGAAAATGACGAGCCTACAAAACTTTAGATCTCGAGTTTGAGTTAGAAATACGAGTACTCGCAGAGTCTTAATACAAACACTTCCAATGTTCTGATGCAACATGGCATCTTCCTCGGGAATAGCAAACTAAAGCACATGTTGATTTCAGTGATGCCAACTTTGTTGGAGGATGAACACTTTTCTGGTGGATTAAAAATTCTCTTGATATTCTGATATATATCTACCTAACAGTTGTTATATTATGTAGATTGCAGGTGGTGTAAGTGTCTTAACAAGGTTTAAATATGGATGGTTAACCAATAGGTTAGGTTGTTTTCTAGACTTTGTGATCCAATGATGTGTCAGTTCTCTTCTTCAGGTATGTTAACATGTTGACAGTGGCACCCATCTTAAGGTCAAGGTGTAGTGATCACAACACTTGTAAAAAGGGTGGAAGGAAAAGAGTAGAGGAAATGATTTAAAGGAGAGAATTAGGGAAAAAGGAAGAAGAAAATGAAGGAAAAATCTTTAATGGGCTCTTGAGGTGTAAGTTAAAAAAAAAAAAATCCAGAACCTCTTAAGCTTCCCAAGGGGTTGGTAGTGTCTGTGCACCAAGAGTGGTCTCCTTGCAACATCAGTTTTATTTTAACTTGATCGTCACTGAGTGTTTTGTGAATGAATATATTCAGGTAAACCAGTTCCATCCTCTTAATTAATTGTGTATTCAGTTGCCCAATTTATAATTATTCAACAAGTTGATTAGGTATTAAATGATGAATCAAACATTCACTATAAAAATTATGTATTTATTTCAACATCTCAAAAAGGCACTACAAAAATATTCTTCTAAAAATGAAAACTACATCTAAGTTAAAAAAAAGTACAAATTTCTCAGTTCAAAATATACAAATAATGCATTAGGAATACTCATCTTAGGCAGTCTATGAAAAAATGTACATATTTTATGTGTAAATATAAATAAAAACAAACATTTGGAATGTTGATTGACCAAATCACCGAGAATAAATGGCCTCTATTAATTTGTCAATGATGAAGGAAATAATATGTTGCATGTGGATGAAAATAAATAACTATGCCCATTCATGTTCCAAATATTCAAATAATTAGGAAGCTTGACATCTAGATTATTCACAAATTGATTAAAAAAAGCAAAGCAAAGATATGTTAATGAGTTAAAATTGAGTGGAGAACCTAGGGAAAAAAAGGAATAAATGTGGATACAATACAATTTACAATGATAATTTCTTATTATTATATTGAAAAAAAGTTACACAGTGAAATACAAATTTTTAGTAAAAAAATCAATATAGAGTTGGTTTGTATCCGTTCAAGGTGTTTTTATTCTGTTGCGGTTCCTCTTTGTGCTTTATAAAGCCATAGTACCGATATATTAAAACGTTATGTATGTGTATAACTATCTACCTTAAGAGACAGAGGATGAGGAAAAAGCTGTCATCTTTGTTCATTTGATTCTATCCAAATTTTCCCCCATTTCCCAAGGTGAACCCTATTCACTTATTTCTGATCAGTTTCAAAGTTTTATAGTAAAGTAATGTCCACACATGCCATGCCATTGAGAAGTTGCCTGGTTCAAAATTTAGCATGGGATGCAGTGTAAGATGGAATGGCACTAGTTGGTGTCATGCAGTAGCAGTCGCGTGTTTAGAGAAAAATATTAGTTAACTTTCAATGGAAAAGAAATAATATATGACAATAATTTAGCAAATTTTCTAGCATAGAAAAAATTACATATATAATAATGCTATAACTCTATAAGGAAAACCTCTTTTCGCTTTATGAGGTAATTGTATTATATTTGGAAGAAGGTATAGGAAAGGTGGATAGAAACATATAAAAAGGGGAGGAACACAATATGGCCTTTACAATGAAAAGAACAACACAGTTCACACTTTACACTGCTGCCAATGGACAAAGAGGTAATGGTTGCCTCTTAGAGAAAATTGATCGTCACCGCCCAATCCCCCGACCTAGGTTTCATTCTATCGTCTAGGTCGGGGGATTGGGCGGTGACGATCAACTTTCTTTAAGAGGCAACCATTACCTCTTTGTCCATTGGCAGCAGTGTAAAGTGGGAACTGTGTTCTTCTTTTCATTGTAAAGGCCATATTGTGTTTGCCTCCCTTTTTTATGTTTCTATCCACCTTTCCTATACCTTCTTCCAATTATAATATTTATATAATAATGCTAAATTTGGATTAATATTTTTAAAACATTCTATAACTTTATATTGTGACATTTGACTTTTTATCGCCAAAGAAAATATTTGGGATCTAACCTTGAAATTGTTTAGGCTTGCAATATATATATAAAAAAGGCAAGTGATATTAATTTATTTTGCATTATTTCATGACCACAAAACATATTATTTCTAACTGATGGCACTAATTTTAGCTTATGTTAAGTTAATCATTTGACTCTAGGCACTAGTAGCCCTGGTGGGTTCGCTAGATTATAAATACAAAGGACAAGTATGATGAAAATAGCAGGGGGAAAAAAAGTAAAATGAGAAAGATGACTAAGGTAAAGCATAAATATGTACATACATTATAAGAAACACTTCCTAAGTCTATTAAAGTTTAAATTAGGAGGGATAGCCAGCACACTTACCTTGGTGATACTGGAGTAGAAGTTGTTCAGAATAGAACACTAAAAAGCACACAAAAACATTTTTATGAGTCTACCCTCTTGACATGATGAAGCTGTCTGTGACAGTGAAAGCTTGTCCTTAAAATTGTGTTTGTGTGTTTTTTAGTGTTATATCTGAACAATTTCTACTCCAGTATCACCAAGGTAAGTGTGCTGGCTACCCCTCCTAATGTAAACCCTAGTGCTCTATTCCAAATACCTTAAATCTATTAAAGAAAACTTTCAAAGAGGTAGGACTGTTGGATTAGCATATTCTCTACATACTTGTATTCATAACATAAGCAATTAAAAATAAAAATATTACAAAAAAGCACATACAAAAATTAAAAAGAGCTCTTTAAAAACTTGCATAAACAAGAATTTCCTCAAATAGGAACACAGACATAGAGCTGTAACAAATGATTCCTAACTTCAATAAAAGATATAAACAAAAATAAATAAAAATGTGTTACATATTAAATATGTAGAGAAATTCAAAATACTTTATCAACTTCAAGGACTTAGAAAAAAAAAATATAAAAATACGAGGCCAATTAATAATATTAGATGGATTCAAAAGCCTACATTTCATATTGTTAAGGTTTTTAATGTTGCTTCTTTGCTTTGTTGTGGAGAGGTCATCGCCAATTACCTTCATTTGCCGAGCACCATAGCAAGCAGGGCCATGCGTACATACATACCGCACTCTACCTGGCGGAAGTATGCGGCCCTTGGGTCAGAGTCAAGCTCTGGGCTTATCTCAAACACACGAGGTAGGGGGTGCATCACAACCATCTTACGCTTAGCCCTTGTCATCAATTGCGGGGTCACAATGAACAGCCCACATGCCTGCAGGAATATCATAGCTACATTAGAGACGGGTACAATGAGTTTAAAGGGCCAACCATTAGGGTCAAAAGAATAGGCTATGAGTGTCATAAGCCGTAGTTATACTAATGAATGTCGGAAATTTAAGAGAGATAGAACATACTCCCTAATTCAACAATTTATATTAATTGAGGTTATCCTTAAAGTGATATAAATAGGTGAGAAATACTTGTTTGAATATAAAAGTTCAAATAATGTAAAAACAACGAAATAAATTTTAGTTCAAATCCTGCTGAGATAATCATGTAGTGAGAGCAGTGAAAAATTATATAAATTTAGGTAAAAATCTGAGTAACTTAATTCATACATCCTTAGCTATACAATATTTAGACTTAACAAGGTTTATATTTTGCATTTGAATGACATCATGGATTCCAATTCATTTGCACTTTTAAAGATGCACTATTCACATTTAGTTAAGTTCCAACTTACGGAATGGGGTCTTATTGCTGAGTTTGTTTTAGAATTGTGTAAGGATAAGCCACTAATATAATATGTAACATTACAAATTCAAACTTTTTTAATATATGAATTAATTATGAATATGAAAATGTTTTGAATTTGTTACCATCAAACATGCTTTGGACTAAAGGATTTTTCCTTATTTAAATCAATGGGGAAATTGTCTTCTTAATTTTGAGGCATATTTACAAGGTAGAAAGTACAAAAAAAAAAGTTAACAAAGGAGAAATGGCGCCAAACGGCTATATTATATTAAACATCAGAAGGAGGTTAGAAGGGCAAGGACTACACACTTTCAAGAAAATTGTAGGCCTCAAAATTGACAATTAAAACACAACAAAACACATGATTATTTAATTTACAGGGTAAATCTGTCACCTTCCTCAGCAGAAGAGAGTAAAACAGACTGGACTATGGCAGCATGGTTTGATGAAGGTCGTGGTCACTTAGATTCTGTGGTTTCTTGATTGATTCAAAAAAAGGTATAGGCATGGATTCTGCAGTTGCCTGTTCAAACTTGTGTCTTTATTCTTGTTAGATTGATAGAATGTTATATTTATATTATATTTAATTATATAATGATGTATGATTGTGAAATGTGCAGTTGGCATATGTTTGCTTCATTGTAAAAATATAAATTCCCTTGTAAATTAAAATATCATAATCATCAACTGTTTCCAGCATGTGGGTGGGTCAATTTAGTAAAATGCCTTCATTGTCCTCTTTCCTATGTATAAATAATTATTATTCATATTATATAATTATATATATATTATAATATAACTATATATTTATATATATAGTATTTTGATTATATAACTAACATTCTCTACATCTACCAATAATAAAATGGATAGAATGTTGTATTTATATTATATTTAATTATATAATATGAATAATTATTTATACATAGGAAAAAGGAGGATGAAGGCATTTTACTAAATTGACCACCAAACCCTTCCTTCACCTCTGACAAGACATCTTGTGAATGTGGAGAATGCCAGGCCTCCACCGTGGTTCGGATCCCACGTTAAACTGTAGGTCCTCCATTTCATCTCACAATCACCCTACCATTACACATTAGCGTAAGTGCGTATAACCCGAACGGGTAGTAAGACACGGTGCTAATAATAATAATAATAATAATAATAATAATAATAATAATAATAATAATAATAATAATAATAATGATAATGATAATGATAATGTTGTGTATAATAAACGAACATTCTCTTAACTAGGCCTGTAATAACAAACACGAGTTTAGTAACTATTCTAATTTTAGATTTGTGAAGTCACTCCTCTGATGACGTCACCAAAGCGTCTTGTGCAACGCAACGTCTTTGTTAGTTCCGGTCTATATCTCAGAGTGGCGAGCATCTGCTCTTTGTTCTTTAATAGTTTATTATTCTTTCATAAATAAAACTAACAGGTTATGGGTTCAGGACGCCGTTTGTTAGTGCCGCCTGAAATCACATCCATTAATTCAAGATGGCCGGCTTCTTGACGCATATAGAAAAGCTGGGAAAGGAAAACTATGATACATGGAGACAACAAATGGAAGCAATTTTAATTAAGAACGACCACTGGGAATACGTCGATGGAACTAATCCTAGGCCTACAACGGCTGTAGGTACTGACGCGGAAGCAATTGCTGATACCGCTAGACACGCGGCCACGTGGGACAAAGCTGACCGTAAAGCTAAAGCTGATATTATTTTAGCTGTGAGTCCTACAGAACTTTGTCACATAAGACATTGTGAAACATCGCAAGACGTTTGGCAAAAACTAGAACTAGTTTACCAGTCTAGAGGGCCTGCAAGAAAAGCTACACTTTTGAAAAAACTCTTGTTCACAAAAATGCAAGAAGGAGAAAACATGGCGGATCATCTCACGAATTTTCTCAACACAGTTGACAAACTCAATGAAATGGATATTCGCATTTCTGAAGAATTATTAACCATCGTGTTATTATACAGTGTGCCAGATAGCTACGATAATTTTCGTTGTGCAATCGAAGCTAGAGATGAACTACCGGACACAGAGTCTTTGAAAGTAAAACTTCTAGAAGAATTCAGTGCAAGACAGGACAAGAAAGCAGACTTAAATGGTGCGGGCGCTTTCTATGTAAAATCTCCCATAGGGCGAAGTCTAAATAAAAACAAACCTCCGGATAAAAACTGTGTAGGCCTACCTACAAATCAAAATAATAAAGTTTTTCAGATCCAAGGTCAAAGTGGTGTGCAAAATCAAAATAGGAATTTTAAAGCATCAAAACGGTTATATAAGTGTAACTATTGTAAAAAATTGGGACACAAGGCAGCCGATTGCTGGACAAAAATGGCGAATGAAAAGCAAGTTTCGATGGCATCAGAGCAAACCCATGCAGCTGCAGAAGAGATCGTGACATTGACATCATCTTCAGTGAGCACTCTCTGTGCGAAGTTAACGAGAAGAGATGACGTGTGGTGTGTTGACAGTGGAGCAACAACACACATGTGCCGCGACAAGAATAGTTTTTTGGAACTCACGCCAACCATAAGTCAGAAGGTTAGGTTAGCGGATGACAGAACAACTGACATTGAAGGCATTGGAACTGCAGTAATGAATGTTTCAAATAAAAAGGGCCAATTTGTAAAAGTGAGGTTAGAAAACACTCTTTTTGTACCCACACTTAAGACAAATTTATTTTCAATTTCAAAAACTGTTGAAAAAGGGCGAAGCGTGTGTTTTAATGCAAATGATGCTAAAATTGTCGAAAATGGTGAAGTGTTGTTAACTGCTCGTAAACGTGGAAATTTGTATTTTATCGAACCTTACATGCAAAGTGAGAGTTCGACACATGTAGCTAACGTGAGTAAGGCAGGCAATCTTAGTGAACTTGAAAAGTGGCACAGAAGATATGGACATTTAAATGCGTATGACTTGCAGAAACTCGTTCAGAAAGACATGGTTAGCGGTATGGATTTTAAGAAATCAGAAACATTTTCAACATGTGAAACCTGTATCTTAGGAAAGCAAGTTGCTACGCCTTTTCCAAAAAGGTCTGAGTCGAAGAGTGAAAAATTACTTGAATTAGTGCACTCAGATGTTTGTGGCCCAATGAGAGTGAAATCTCATGGTGGTGCTTCTTATTTTGCAACGTTTATCGATGATAAATCTAACTGGGTAGAAGTTCATTTTCTAAAACATAAAAGTGACGTGAAAAAGGCTTTTGAAACATTCAAAGCATTAGCGGAAAACCGTCACGAAAGGAAAATCAAAACTTTGCGGACAGACAATGGCCTGGAGTACTGCGGAAAAGAGTTCACAGAAGAAATGCGCATCGCAGGGATAAGAAGAGAACATACCGTAGCAGAAACTCCAGAACAGAACGGCAAAGCTGAACGCATGAATCTCACGCTGGTGGGGATGGCAAGATGTATGCTGTTGGAGTCTGGCTTACCAACAAGTTTTTGGGCCGAAGCGATTGCCACAGCTGCTTACATCAGAAACAGATGTCCATCAAAACAGCTGGAAGAACAAACCCCTTATGAAATTTGGTTCGGGCTAAAACCAAAAATAGGACATTTCAAGACGTTTGGTTGCAAGGCATATATGCTGAATAAGGCCCCAAATAAAGGAAAGTTTGACCCAAGATCCAAGGCAGGTATTTTTGTGGGTTACTCTACTGAATCGAAAGCGTATCGAATTTGGGACCCAGAAAAACAAAAAATATTGAGAAGCCGAGATGTAAAATTTTTGGAAAATTTTGAAACTGTCAAAGTTTCGGATGAACAAAAGGAGTGTGCGAACTTTGAACCTTCTTACTTATATGTTGATAACAGTGTGAAAGACCCTATTTCTAATGCTGATGGACATGTAGATAAAGTTCAAGAAAGTGATCCCATTGATCCTGATAGGCCTATTGAAGTCAATGAGAATTACCTCAAATCAGAAAATTTAAGCAAAGACTGCACAGTGATTGAGAATAAGAGGGGGCCTGGTCGACCTAAATTGATTAAAACAGGAAAGCCGGGACGACCAGCAAAACATTTTAATCTGGTTACGCCAAAACCTGAAAGTGCGAGCTTGATGTATGAAGAGGCAGTAAATCCATCTGTACAAGAAGCCTTAGAAGGACCTTATGCAGCTGAGTGGCAGAAATCGATGGAAGCTGAGTTCAACGCTCTGACACACAGCAAGGCCTGGACATTGAAACCACGCCCAAAAGATAAAGCTGTCATTGGTTGTCGGTGGGTACTCAGAACAAAGTATGGGCCAGACGGTAACGTCGAACGCCGGAAAGCTCGGTTGGTAGCGAAGGGCTATAACCAACGCCCAGGGATTGATTTCCATGAAACATTTTCACCTGTTGCAAGACTTAGCTCAATAAGACTAGTTGCTGCCCTAGCAGCTGAGTTAGGCCTTACTTTGTATCAGCTTGATGTTGTAATGGCCTACATAAATGGAGATCTTGACGAACAGATCTATATGGAACAGGCGGACGGTTTCATTACCCCTGGAATGGAGCGTCTAGTTTGTTCACTCGAAAAGTCCATATATGGCCTAAAGCAGTCGGGCCGACAGTGGTTCAAAAAGTTGCACGAGAGACTAGAAATTTTTGGACTCAAACAATTAGATTGTGACAAGTGTGTGTACCACATGAATGATGGTTGTGTGACTCTTATCGTGGTTGTTTATGTAGATGATTTGATCATAGCTACAAACAGTAAAGAAGCCTACACAAGATTGAGAGACGATTTGTCTCAAAACTTCCAAATGAAAGACTTAGGAAAGCTGCACTACTGTCTTGGAATTGAATTCAAACAAGATGAAAATTCAAAGTTGGTCACTATGTCACAGAAATCGTACATAGAAGATGTTCTCAAAAAGTTCGGAATGCAAGACTGCAAACCGGTAAATACCCCATTAGATGGAAACAGCAAATTATCCAAAGCCATGGAGCCATCTACGGAGGAGGAGGCAGAGGAAATGAGCGAAGTTCCGTACCAGCAACTCATCGGTTCTCTGATGTACCTCGCAGTATCTACACGACCAGACATTGCGTATGCGGTGAGCTCTTTGAGCCAGTACAACCTAAACCCCGGAAAAGGACACTGGGTTGCAGCGAAGCGCGTCTTACGATACTTGAAAGGTACGAGCAACCATGGACTAGTCTACAAGAGATCTGGCGCTGAACTGATTGGATACGTGGATGCAGATTGGGGAGGAGCCCTTGATGACAGAAGATCATACACAGGCTACGCCTTTCAAGTGGCAGGCTCTGCCGTGACATGGGAGGCGAGAAAACAATCCACCGTGGCTCTTTCAAGCACTGAAGCAGAGTACATGGCTCTTACGGAAGCAGCAAAAGAGACAGTTTACTTACGAAACCTGTTAAAAGAAATCGGGTTCTTGAGTGTTAATGCAATACCAACTCTTGTTTATTGTGACAATCAAGGAGCAGAAAAGCTCATGCATAATCCTGTGTACCACTCTCGTACCAAACACATTGACATTCGGCATCACTATGTGCGTGAAGTTTTTGAACGAGGCGAAATCAATGTGAAATACATTCCAACAAACAAGATGGTAGCTGATGTGCTCACGAAAGGACTGTTCGGACCAAGCCATCATCAGTGCATACAAGGACTTGGCGTGATAGACATTAATAAAGTTAACGCGTGTTTGAGAGGGGGTGTTGTGTATAATAAACGAACATTCTCTTAACTAGGCCTGTAATAACAAACACGAGTTTAGTAACTATTCTAATTTTAGATTTGTGAAGTCACTCCTCTGATGACGTCACCAAAGCGTCTTGTGCAACGCAACGTCTTTGTTAGTTCCGGTCTATATCTCAGAGTGGCGAGCATCTGCTCTTTGTTCTTTAATAGTTTATTATTCTTTCATAAATAAAACTAACAGATAATAATAATAATAATAATAATAATAATAATAATAATAATAATAAATTGACCCACCCACATGCTGGAAACAGTTGATGATTATGATCTTTTAATTTACAAGAGAGTTTATATTTTTACAATGAAGCGAACATATGCCAACTGCACATTTCACAATCATACAGAGAAGTGTAGAGAGGATAAAACTGTCAAGCTCAAACTTGATCTACAAGTTCAGGTTTGAGCTCAAAATTAGACTACTCACAGGCTTGAACCTAATATTCTATTTGAGGCTCAGGTTTGAGCTTGAAACAAGAACACTCACAAGCTCAAACCTGAATTTGAGCACTCACAGGTATGAAAGGTGTATACTACATGGCAAAAAGAGATCAGATTCTATCAATCCCTCTCCCTTTCATATGTACTAGAAACAATTTAAAACTGATCCCTCAAAACTATTTATTTCAGGCATTTAATAAGATTATGTTAGTCAATATTAATATTTTATAACTAAAGTGTATTTAAATTGTTCAAATCCTGTAAATAATTGAAAGTGCACTAAGACAAAATTCCAAACAATCACAGGAAAAATATTATGAGCTTTGAGAACCCTGAAGCCTGTACCTTATCATATTCTTCCTGCGAGTTGAATCTCTCCCGTTGTATCCGGGTGACATACAGCACGTCAGTCTCGGGCAGGGCAGCCTCTAAGCTCTGAAACCTTTCCTGAGGGATTCCTTTAGAGGCCACAAATTGAATCACATCCATCGGGATGCCCAGTTCTGGTGGGCTCACATATCGTAACTGCACGTTGTATAGCGTCAGCAATCTAATGAAACATATACATAAACTTATTTTTAAGCCGTAGATTAAGTGCACTTTCCGAGCTGAGGGTCATATTAGATCAAGACTTACAAATATTTTACCTAAGACAACACAAGGCCATTATCAATAATGCTCCTTTAATGCTAAGTCTCAGAAATAAAACTATAGGCCTATAAAGCAAGAAAGATTTAAACACACACACACACCTAGAATTGGTATAGTTTAGTTTGATTAAAATTATAGTAACCCAAATTTACTATTTTATGAACCTGAATCTCAAAGCCAAATATCTGAATCCGAATCTGAATTTTAGAAAAAACGATGAACATAAGAGGAAATATAAATATAATAGAATAATATAAAAATGCAAATAACTTAAACATTTAAAGTAGTATATAAGGGGAAGGCCTACACACTTACTAGATAATTGTAGGCCTCAAAGTTCACAATTAAAACACATAATTATGTAATTTTTGGGGGTACATCAATCCTCTCCTGTTTTACTTTCTTCTGCTGAAGAAGGGGACTGATGTAGACCAAAAATGACAAAGTTATGTGTTTTGTTGTTTTAATCGTGAGCTCTGAGGCTTACAATTCTATACATTACTTCTTTGAACTTATGCAGCACATATCTACTCCAGACTAGACTTCTGACACTTTTTTAAAAGGCCTCCCCTTGCCTCCCTCCGATGTTTCATCCCCTTTCCTCTACCACACTTCCCAAGTTCTTGAAGCCTTCCACTTTCTTAAGTTTCTCCCCTCCTAACTTTACTTCTCCCATGTTGTAATCACCAAGTCACCATTTTTTTCATCAAACTTCATTCCATATTGCCCTTCCACGTCATCCAACTGTTCCTGCATTCCTAGCTCCTTGTTTCCTCACATTATTAAGTCATCTACAAACATCATTGCTTTCATGTTTCCTTCCCCTACTCTTCTAACCCCCTCCACTCTCATCATTACATTCATTACTAATCCATTACTACCACAAACAACAATGGTAAGAGCGCACTTCCCTGTTTCAAGCAATCCCTTAACCCAATTCATTCCACTTTCACACAACTCACACTCCCCTTGTATTTTCTCTCACTCTTGTTTATCACTATTCCATCTTCCCCCCCTTTATTTTCAATGCTTCCCACACCTTTTTCTGTGCATACTGTCATAAGCTTTCTCCATGTCTAGAAAATCTTTCAGCAGATCGTTCCTAAACTCGTAAAGGTGTTCCTGCAACTACCTTACGGCAAATATTAGGTCTACTGTGGAACTTCCTGTTCCAAAGCCATACTGCTTCATGTGAAGAGGATGGAAGAAGGGCGGACTCCAAGGAGGATGCTCGAAATGTAGGTGATGGGCAGGAGGCCAAGAGGAAGACCCAGAGACAAGTGGATACAGGGAGTGCGGAGGAATGTGGAGAGGAGTGGATTGGGCTGGCACGGAGGAAGATAGATGGTGGAAGGACAGAAGTAAATGGAAAGGTTTATGTTCGAGACAGAGAACCTGCCATTGGCAGAAATTGTGCATGATGATGATGATCACTGATTTCCGACAGGTTATTCAATACAATTATATAGCTAAATATTAATTAATACTAGTTTGGTAATTGAACAATAAACTTATTATGCAAGTTTTAAATGTCTTAGGTTTGTAAAAAATGAATATGTATTCTAAATAACATTTTTAGAAAACATTCTAAAGGAATAGTTGAAAGTAAGGAGTGGTTATAGTGAAGGTTAAGATTTAGATAAATTAACCTAGAAAATTATAAAGTTAATTCATAAATTATTCAGTTAATAAAGTGGTTAATGTATTACATTAAATAGTCAAGCCCTAAAATATACAGTTTCAATAACATGTTCATAGAGAAACATAGTTTTTATGATATGAACAATTAGATAAAACTACAATGCATCATCAACTAAAAATATAGTGCTCAAACGCGTTGATGAATAGTCTTAAAACATAAGTTGACACATTAAAATATTAATACAAGGAATATAATGTTCAATATAACGTGATATGAACAATGTTCGTAAGTCCAAATTTGTTTTGAAATTAAAGAATACCAATTAAGTTTACATCTGCCACTGATTAGAGAATTAGTTGAAATATTTATGTAATGTAGAATGATCTAAGCCTTATCTGTGTTTGTGTCCCATTACTCCTTTGTGACATCCAGTACTGGAAAAAGTCTCGTTTAAGCATTATATTTTCAGTTGACGATACATTGTAGTGCTCGTCTATTTCACGTAATACATTAATCATTTTATTAATGGCTTGATTTATAAATTAATTTTATAATTTTCTAGTTTAACTTATCTAAGTCTTAACTCTCATGTATTCTAAATGTTAAATTTTTAATTCAAATTAAATTATTTTGGAAAGGGACCATGTAAAAATAGTAAAAGTAATTATTGTTAAATTATTTAGTGATCTATTTAGATATTTTTATTTTCATTGCTTTGTGGTGGTAATGCAACTTCAATCAAGGATAAGTCAAAATGGATGACTATATTGAATAAGTTCACTGTTCAAAATTAGTTTTAGGATTCTATTCCATTTATAATGTAAAATTTGATATTAATTTTACAAATCTGTTAAGTTACTGAAATAAGTGAAACTGCTGATATCATTTAAATTAAATGGCCTATACTTACCATTGCGTTTAAAAAAGTGATTTGTATATGTACATTAAGAAGAAGCTTGAATATGAAGAGCCTACAAAACTTTCAATCTTGAGCCCGAGCTTTAATTACAAGCTTGGCTCGAAGCTCTAAATATACTTGGAGAGCTCTAGTTTGTTCCTTTTATATGTTTCTATCCACCTTTCATGAACCTTCTTCCAAATATAATACAATTAACTTAAAAGAGTGAAAAGCGGTTTCCCTTAAAGTATTATATATATTTGCTTATAATGTCCATTTCCTGTGTTTGTCCTTTAACTATGTTATTACTTTTACATGTCCCTATCTAAGTGTTCTATCATTCTTTACAAATTCCATTTTTGTCCCCCTTTGTATGTTTTGGTTTCCTCTTTTAGGAAGTTGCATTGTGCGTTTCATATGCTCTCCTGATGAGTTTTGAAGCAACAGAAATCTTGGTCAGGGGATTGGGCGGTAATGATCGATTTTCTTCAAAAGGCAGCAATGTAAAATGTGAACTGTGTTATTTTCAATGTAAAAGCTATATTGTGTTTGTTCCTTTTATGTGTTTTGTTATAAATGTTATGAGGTAAATCGTAGATGTGAATGTCCGAATGAACAAAGTAACACTTTACTAAAAAAAAATAGCACACGACACTACATGACGGTCTTCAAGGTAACGAGCATCCAACATGACAAGAACATCAAATAGGTAGAAGGTTGTGTGCACATTCGTACCGTCCATTAATGTGTGTATGTGCATGCGCAGATGATGACAAGAGTTGTGAGCCAAGACTCGTGAACAAATGTTCTCAGTGTAGCCTAAGGTGTTGTCCTTGCTTAGAGCAAAAGACTTCTGACACTTCCCCTCAAGTCAAGGATCACAAGAAGAAATAACATCCTTATGTCATGGCAGCCATTCCAGAAGATTTTGTATACTAAGTATGTTTTGATCTGGGCAAAGCCTTGGTCAGAAAATCAGCTACTTGATGTTCAGTCGGTATGTGACTCACAGTGAAAAACTTGTCCTGCAGCGTGTCCCTGACAAAATGGTAGTAGATGTCAATGTGTTTGCTCTTGGAGTGGAATATTGGGTTCTCGGCCAGTCTAAGCGAGCTTTGGTTATCACAGTAGATTGCAAGATCTACCAATTCATCAAGGCCCAACTCATGAATAAAACGTTGGATATAAATGACCTCTTTTACAAATTTTGATAAGGCCATACACTCGGTTTCTTTAGTGGACAGAGCCACCGTTCTTTGTTTTCTAAAGTCCCATGAAATCGGGTTTCCATTGAAAATGAATAGATAGCCTGTATAGGATCGTCTATCATCAGCGCAATTACCACAATCGGCGTTTACAAACCCTTTCAATCTTTCAGGATCTGTCCTGTAGGTTAGTCCCTACATCGGGTGTCCCCTTGAGGTACCTGAGAACCTGTTTCGCTGTCTTCCAATAACTTTCCCCATAACAATTGTTGAAATGATCTAGGTAGCTGACAGCAAAAGCAATGTCAGACCGGGTTGCTGTGGAAAGGTAAGTAAGAGTTCTTACCAGTTCATGATAAGGAAGCTTCTCGTCTTCTTCATTTGCTCCCTGACTTCACTTCAGTTTTGCACACAGGTTGATAGGAGTACTTACTGGTTTACAGTTGGTCATGTCAAAACGAGCAAGAAGTTCATGTACATAACCTCACTGTTGTAAAGAGATGCACCCATCACCCATCACTCAATGCCCAAACAACACTTCGCATAACCAAGATCCTTTATTTCAAAATGCTTACCCAGCTCCAATCCTAGGTCAGTGATTGTTTTTGAATTTTTGGATGATAACATGAGGCGAATGGATCAGATTCGTGCCACGAGTGAAAAAGTCTCTGAAAAATGAATGCCAGGTCGTTGGTTGAATCCTTGTGATTCCAACCTTGCCTTCTTCTTCTAAATCGTGCCATTGGGTTGTGATTTGTTGCGCAATACCATGCGGCACCCAATGAATATTCCTTGTTCAGGTCGATCGACAAGTTTCCACATGTTATTTTTTAGAACCGACTTCATCTCACTTACGATAGCTTGGAACCAATCTGAAACATCAGAACCCATCATTGCCTGATTCATCGGCACTTCAGAGATGAAAGTTTACTTGACATCCTTGACAATTTGAGTTTGTTCAGGGACACCGGGGTGATACATCTTCCTCGGCTTTCCCCTAGAGCGTGTCCTTACAACCTTTGGTCGACCATGTCCTCTTGGATGGTGTTGGTTTTGAGCTTCGATGATGTTGTCATCATCCCCTTCGCAAGAAATGTTGTGTTCGACATCCACAGTGTGACGGGTATGAGCGGCTCTGCGTCAGGACCGAAGCCATGAAAGTCCTGTTTTTGCTCCGAGTCGTCTGAGGTCGATGTCAGATTTTCTTTCTCTTGTGAAAGATTTTGTTCGAGGTCCATGTGATGTTGATCTTGTTTTGAGCAGTCGCCTATTGAAGTTTTTGAACCGTCAACATCAGCATCATCGTTGCCTGTGAGCTTGTCTTCTACCAATCTTACATCATGGCTGATAATTACCTTCCTCTTTTACGACGACCAAATGTAGAAGGCTTTGGATTCTTTCGAGTATCCAAAGAAAATTCCCTCCTGACTGCGCTGCTTGAGCTTACCTTTTCCAGGTTCTCGATCGAGGTAAAAGACACAACTGCCAAATACTCTCAAGTGTGAGATATTGGGTGTTTTACCGGTCCATGCCTCAAATGGTGTGAGACCGTTTAAGCTTTTGGTGGGTGAGTGGTTTCGTAGGTAGAGGTGTTGATTGCTTCAGCCCTAAATGAATTTGGACATTTGGACTCCATCAAAAAACATCTGGCTTCATCAAAAAGTGTACAGTTTTTCCTTTCAGCTACACTGTTCTGTTCCAGGTTATGAGGAACAGTCTTCATATGACCCCTTGCTTCTTCAAATATTGATCAAACTCTAGGCTCGTGTACTCTTGACCATTATTAGATTGTAAGCACTTGACCTTTTTTCCCTGCTGATTTTCTACTAGGGCTACCTACTCCCCCATCGCATTGAAAACCTCAGCCTTTGACTCCAGGAACCTCACTTCACAACATCTCGTGGAGTCAGCGATAAGCTCGATGTAGTACTTTGCACCTCTTACAAAACTTGTCCTCATCGGCCCGCATATGTCTGTGTGGATGAGGTCCGATAATTGTGTTTTGTTCAGACCTCTTAGGAAACGCGGTCCTCGATATTTTCCCCTTCAAACATACATTACAATATGGTTTAGTTATTTGTGTGAGTTGCACTACGGTCACGACCTCTTTGCGTACAGCGTCTATAATGTATCTCGTATTCGCGTGTCCGAGTCATTTGTGTATTAATTTGAGAGGAACTCTAACCTGTTTTTGAAGGGGCGATGTGGTACGAGCATCTTCTTCAAACTAGTTTATGTAGTATAGATCCCCAATTCTGTCAGCATGTAGTTCGACTTGTCTGTTCGAGTTCACTACTTTCGCACATTTTTCTTTAATACAACATCAAAGCCTCGGTCGGTAATCTTACTGACAGAGAAGAGGTTAGTCCTCAGATCTGGCACATGCAATGCGTCGATCACTGTGACTTTTTTTGTTGTTGCCCGATACATTGGTGATAAACAGCAGCGTTCCTTTTTTGATGATTCCTGTTGACGAGTTGTTTGCGAGATTTATAATATCGCACTTCTCGACGCTGATTTTGCGGAAATTGCCCAAATTGTGGCACAGATGAGTCGTAGCACCACTAGCAAGACACCATCTATGGTTTTGCGCAAATGTTTCGGCATAATGAAAACACACATTTCCAGTTTTCAACGTTTTTTTTTTTGTTTTTGCCACTGTACCAACATTCAGACTTTTTGTGTCCCAGCTTTTTGCAAGTGTAACATTGCAATTTATCTCCGGATTTTGGCGATTTGAAATCACTCTTATTTTCACCCGGTTTTCTTTTTGAATAATTTTGTTTACCACTTCTGTTTATGAACATGGCATTCAATGTTTCACCGTGCATGTTAATTTTTCGAGCATCGTTTTCTTTGATGATCTTGGCTCATAAACCCTCCAGCGTTGGTAGCCCGTCACGCGACTCGATCGTGCACCTGAAATTTTTGAATGTTGAAGGTAAACTATACAGCAAGATAATCACTAACTGATCTAGATGTATGTCTATGTCCATGTCACTTAGCTTGTCGACGGTGTCGAAGAATTCATTCAGGTGGTCGCGTATGTCTCCGCAGTCTGCCATCTTATGTAATGTCAATCTCTTCAAAAGTGTTGGTTTCTGGGTTGGACCTCGGGACTGATAAATTTCTCCACGTGCCACAGTTCTTTACCTGTTTAAGCTCGGTTGGAGATATTGACAAGATTATGTCAGATCTTGCCTTCTGATCGTTTATTTCCCATTCTAGCACCTTGGCAGCATTTTCGTTATCACCAGGTTCCAGTTTTTCATTTGTGCTGATAACAAATTACCACATGTTGTTTTTCACTAACACGGCCTGAATTTGCAGTTTCCACCTGTTGTAGTTTTGTTTGTTGAGCCATTCAATCCTTGTTGTATTCGTGTTCATCGTGGTTAATGGCCGTTTCACACATGCTATGATTTGTGAGTCTCAGTTAAATTTTTAATCCGTTAACTTGTACTTATTTTGTTTGTGCACTTGGGCTCATAATCTGTTATAAATGTTATGAGGTAAATCGTAGATGTGAATGTCTGATGAACAAAGTAACACTTTACTAAACAAGACAATATAAATGAAAATAGCACATGATACTGCATGATGGTCTTTGAGATACCGAGCATCCAGCAAGACAAGAACACCAAAAAGGTAGGAGGTTGTGTGCGCCGAAACTCGTGAACAAATGTTCTCAGTGTAGCCTGTGGTATTGTCCTTGCTCAGAGCAAAGGACTCCTGACATGTTTCTATTCACCTTTTGTTATACCTTCTTCCAAATATAAAACAAAAGATAAAAAAATATATATAATGAAAAAAATAAAACTAATATAAACTTAAGCTAGTAACAAAAACCAAGAAACCAACCTTGCTAGCGAATGAACTGTTCTGCCATGTTTAAGGTCTCCAACCATTGTGATGGTGAGTCCGTTGACAGTCCCTATTTCCTCTCTGATGGTGAAGACATCCAATAGAGCTTGTGTAGGGTGTTCACCAACACCATCTCCAGCATTGATCAAAGGTTTGCGACAATGATTTGCTGCTCGCTGAACAATATAGGAAACCATTATTGTAGGCGTAGGCTAAGTTCAATTTTTAGTTTAGAAGCAACGTGAAATCAAATTTATTAAAGATTTCCTAGAATGAATCAAAGTATGAATATATTTGTTTTTTGTTTTTGCTGAAAAAAAGTTTAATTAGAATGTATATAATATTTTATTGCCAAAATGTTTAACATGCTTGTCCTAACCGGGTAAATCAAGTTATTAGTACAACATTCAATTCAATTACCACATATTTTTGACATGTGGACATATTATAATGTATGTACACGATGACATAGATTCTACTAGATAGAGAAGCAAAGGCATGCACAATGAACATTAAGGTCCTGCCAAGTGTGTCTTTGGATGGGGACTATTAGTCACTGACATGAAAGGCTGGAGGAGGGGGTGCCAGATAGTGAAGCAGGAAAAGAGGATAAGGATATGGAAGCTCAAACAAGTGGAGGAGAACAAGAGTGACAAAGGTTTAAAAAAGTGCATGGTGGAAGTGGCAAAGGAGATAGGCAGAAGAACTAGTGAAAAGAGAGGATGGAAGGAAACTCCATGGCGAAACGAAAAGATAAAGGAAACAGTGAATGCCAATAATAAAGCATTTAGAGAATGGTTCACAAAAAGAACGAGACTGAGGATAAGTATAGAGAGAAACAGAGAAATGCAAATAAGATAGGGAGAGAAAGGCGAAATATTGGATAGAAGAGTGGACAAAAGTGCTAGAGACTGATGTGGAAGGGAGCAAGACAATAGTGTATAATCAAGTGAACCAAAGGAGTAGGGAAAATAGGAAATAGGTCTGAATGATGGATGAAAAAGTAAGAATAATGGAAGGGGATGAGGAAGTAAAAAAGCTGTAGAAATTGTATTTCGAGAGATTCTTGAGCCCTGAGGGGGATTGAATGGAAGGAAGAAGAGATGGAAGAGGATGAAGAGCTGGAGGAGGAAGTAGCAGACCTTACCTGGAAGGAGGTAGAAGAAGCCTTGAAAAGGATTAGGAAGGGAAAGTCACCAGGAGTGGACGAATTCACGGTGGAAATGGGTCTACAGTGGGGGTACAGTGCAATAAGGGCAGTGTGGAGGGAGAAGAAAGTTCCAGAGGATTGGATAGGTGGTATTATAACACTGATGTATCAATGCGAAAAAATGTATGAAAATATACTGGAAAGAAGAATGAGGAAAAGAGTGAAGGGAAAATGGAGAGAGGAGTAGCATGGGTTGAAAGAGAAGAGGTCGATAGTAGATTTAATATTTGGAACCATACAGTTAATGTAAAAGAGATTTGAGTTTGAAAAGGATATGGTGATGATATTTATGGTTTTAGAATTTTTTTTATGATAGTGTGGATAAAAAGAAAGTATGGAATATGTATGATAATAATACGAGTTGTGTAAAGACGGAGAGTGAGTGGACAGAGTGGTTCCAATTAAAAAATGGAGTCAAGCATGGAAGTGCCCTCTCACCATTACTATTTATATTGATGATAGAAATGATAGTGAATAGAGAGACAGGAAAACTGGGTTAGGAGAAAATGAAGAGGAAGTACAGGAACGGAATGAGGAGGTGAAAAGGTGTGGAATGAAATTCAATATGGCGGAAAGTGAAGTGATGGGGATGACAAGGCAGAGAACACGGCCAAGAAAAGTGATAGAACTGGATGGAGTAGATGTGAAAGAAGCAAAGAGCGTGACATACCTGGGAGGTGTAATTTAGGCAAAAGGGAGCAGCAAAGACAATATAATGAGACGAGGGTAGCAAGGAGAGGTTTTCTACAGGTATGTAAGAGACCTAATATGGAAAAGAGAAGTGCCTCTAAAGTGTAATTAAGTGCTGTATAGAGCATACTTCATACCTATAGTAACATATGCAGTGGATACCTGGACTTTGGATAAAAGAGATACAAATAAAGTGGAGGCCATGGGAATAAAGTTTTTGAGGAGCATACTAGCTGTCAACAGAAGAGATAAGATTAGGAATGAGGATCTAAGGTCTATAGTTGGGGTACCGGGGACACATGAGATAGTAGAGGAAGCAAGGATAGGGTGGTATAGGCACTAATGAGGATGGAAGGAGAGTATTCCAAAAAGATTAATGGATATGAAGTATGTAGGGAAGGGACTGTAAGGGAAACCAAGGAAGAGATGGAACAGATAGCAGCAAGTGTGCAAGTGAGAGGAGCAGAATAGAAGAGAGTGCAGGAAGAAGAATGGTGGAAGGACAAAGGGAGATGGAGGCATTTTATCAAAATGACCAGCCCGCAGCCTGGAAACAGTTCATCATGATGATAATAATGTTGATGACATAGAATTGTAAAAAATTGAAATAATGTGTGTAGTTTTAGATGTCAGTTAAATTTTTGGTGAAGCTGTATAGTTGTCAAAGCAAGAATTTCTTTCGAACTTAAGTTATATTAATATTAAATTTATATCTCTTTAAGGAAAACATCTATTTGTCTTTTGAGGTATTTTGTTATATTTGGAAGAAGGTACAGGAAAGATGAATAGAAGCATATAAAAGGGAACATATATGTTATGTGTTTCCATCCATCTTTGCAATTTAACAAAATGTTCTTCATAAAGCAAAACGAGATTTTCCTTAAAGATATATTTTAAATAAAACCTCTTTTCCACTAACAAGGTAGGCCTAAAAAATGTATGCAGTATAAAATATGAGATGTGTTCCTCTTTTCACTTTAAAATACATGTTGCATTTATTAATTTTTATATCTTTTACAAAAAATACACACTTTAACATGTATTATAATTATCATCATCATCATCATCATCATCATCATCATCATCATCATCATCATCACAGAGTCTTATTACCTGTTCGGGACATACACACTTATGCTAATGTGTAATGGCAGGGTGATTGTGAGATGAAATGGAGGACCTACAGTTTAACGTGGGATCCGAACCACAATGGAGGCCTAGCATTCCTCACATTCACAAAATGTCTTGTCAGAGGTGAAGGAAGGGTTTAGCAATCAGATAAATCTGTAATGGAACAGAGAATTGAACCCCAGACCTCCAGCACAGTAGTCCGACAGCTTACTCCTAGACCACCAGCTCACCATTAAAATGTAGTTATTCATATTTGCAACATAACTAATAAATAAGTAATTATATCATTAAAATAGGTTATATAAATTAGTTTTAAGCGACGAACACTCAATGAAACTGTGACTATTAAACTTAAGTCACTGTTTTTTGTATTTAATGAAGCTGTTAAAACAAGAATCAAATCAAAGACTCCCAATGGCAATTATTTAGCTTCTTAAGCTCAATAACTCAGTGCTATTGACTAAAGTTAATGTTTTACATTAATGTTTCAATTCGTAGTTCCTACTATTTTATATTAAATTAAATATTAAAAGAAGATAGAAGGGAAGGGTAATTTTCTGGTAAGTGTGTAGGCCTTGCCCGTCCATTCTCCTTTTAATGTTTATCCAATGTCAAATAAATACTCTAGTTTCTAGTAGAATCATGTAAGCGCCAATGTTTCAATGTCAGGTTTTGTCGAGGTTAAATCATAACCTCAGTTTAAGATGTTTATTACCTGTTTCAATGTTAAGTAGGGCGGCTACAAAACATATTTTACAAAATTCCCTGACTTTTCCAGGTAACATTTTTCAATTTTCCCTGATTACTTTTTTCCAGTTTTAATGGTGGATGACGACTTGTTTGATTCATTATTGATCATATATAAAAAAAAAGTTTTGTATCTACGAAACATAAACAGTTTTATCAGTTATTTTTAAGATTAAAATGTTATTTTATTCAAGTATTATTAACTTTTGATTTAGTGTTTAGTTGCGAAATTAATGGGATATTTCAGACCTATTTTTTAATTCCCTGACTTTTCCCTATTTTTAGTTAAATTCCCTGACATTTCTCTGTCATCCCGAAATTCCCTTACTTTTCCAGGTTTTCCCTGTCTGTAGCCATCATGTTAAGTTATCACATAGCCTGAGCTTAAACTTCAGGTTTCACTAACTCGAAGAAGGTGTAGAGGTTAGTGAGTAAACCTCAAGTTAGTCACGGTATAGAACAACATGGCCACCACTCTGTCAGCTGACTCTTCAAAACATGCCAATATGTGTTGTTGGATTTAGTTAAGATAAAGTTTAATGATGCTATTTAATTCAGATTCAGATATTTATGATATGCTGGAATGTTTTAACAAGCTAAGACTAAGTTTTGAACAAAAAAAATATTATTATTTTGAAGAATTTGTTGAGCTAGATTAAAATAAAAGTTCTAGACTTAGGAAAACTATTGCCACTGATTTGTTAGAGATTATTGGAGATAGTTTTGAAATATAACAAATGAGAGCCTAGCTATTGGAGTTATAAAAACAAATAAATGAAAAATATATAGATTTATGATGATCATTAGTATTAAACCAAATATTAATGCAATATTCTTTGATGATTGAATAGTTTGGCCAAAGGAATATAAGTAGGCCTAGCCTATATTTTTGCAACCAGTCATATCAATTACGAACGGCTTGTTGTATGGAAGATGGGGAAGGGGGGATAGAAATCTCTGACGTGACCTGCATGACTCATAGGCTTATTAGGCCCACACAGACGGGAACCAGGCAGTTGACACTTGGCGCGTGTTCAGCTGAAAAACAACGTTGTACCCAATAGTGGACGTTATGTAAAAAAATGGTCACAGATTATTAACAACGTTGTAACCAAACAACGTTATAATAGGCAACTTTATAGCAGGACTTACTGTATTATTTATTTACTAGTTTGTATAAAAAAAGTGCCTTATATGTACTGGTTTTTGTGCATCCTCCACACCCCTTTTTTTTAAATACTCTATAGTTTATTCCTAAGCAGGATAAAATAAATCATTAAATCGGTTAAGAAAATTTAAAAATAATGTAAGTTTTTGGAGGGAGTATTAGTATATAATATATTAGTAAAATGTGTCTGAAACCTGCAAAGGACTTGCAAATGTACTTAGAATTAAATAAAATAATTATTATTAACGCATTTCAGCACTCATTTATTCCCATTCCCAATAACAAAATTTCAAGTGACATTTGAATAAAAATATACTACCAACCTCTGCATTCAACAAATTAACTCCAAGTCAACTACCTCCACATAAAAAGCCATTCAAACAGTAAACTACGTTAACCTGAAGTTTTAACTTGAGGTTATATTAAACCTCAACTTAGTCAACTAGTACTTTAACCTGACATTGAAACACTAACCCTAAGAGCAGTTAAAAAATAAAATAAAAGTCTAGGTTAGTATTGAAGAAATGGAGTTATGTGATTTTTTTTAATCGGCATTAATACTACATGGAAAAAGTGACACCTGCAGATTATATGACAAGGGGTATGAATAAATTATAGCAGTTTTAATAACTTTTTAAACTAATGAATACTTCACATTCAAATCACAATCCCATTTTACTCTAGATTTTACAGCAATTACAAGTATTATTAAGATGGATACTTACTGCTACTGCCCCTGGCTCTGGGTGTCTGAGAACTACAACATCTGCATAACTTGCCATCACAGCCACTGTGTCTGCACAAACATACATGTCATTAAGTTGATAAAGAGTTGTTAAATATCACCACTGCTATCAAAATAAATAACTATATTTGGAACATTTTATTATTTGAGTTTCTATTTGAAAAATATTGTCATATATGGAAGAAAGTACAGGAAAGAAGGATACGGATATAAAGGATGGGGCAGAAAGTGTTGACTCATTTAATAACACTATATCTTTACTATTTTAACTATCCATCATCATCATCTGTTTCCAGCCTGTGGCCGGATAAGTTTATTAAAATGCCTCTATCCGCCTTTGATTTATTCCATTCTTTTCCTATCACTTAAACATTTTCTGTTATCTGCTCCTCCCATCTATTCTTTGGTCTTCCTTGCAGTCTTTTTCCTGCATACTTCATTTCCATCATTTTATTTGGAATACTCTATTTCCATCCTCATTACTTTTCCATGCCATCTCAGTCTTTCTTCCTCTACTATCTCATCCCCAATATTTCTCAAATAACTTCATTGCTAGTCTTATTTCTTCTTCTGACACCTAAGAGGCTCCTCACAAACTTAATTTCCATGGTCTCCACTTTCCTGGTATCTCTTATAGTCAATGTTCATGTTTCTGTTGCATATGTAACAATGTGTACAAAGTACACCCTGTATAACACTTCCTTACCTTTTCTTCTCCATAGCAGTCTCTTACACACCTATAGAAACAATCTCCCTGCTGCTCTCTTCCTATTAGATCTTCTCTACCTTTGGCCTCAATCACACTTCCAAGATATTTTACGTTCTGTAACTTTCCAGCTCTACTCCAGCTAACCTTATACCATTATTAGGCCTTTCCCCCTTCCTTGTCCTTACCATCCCTTCACACTTGGCATACTAAACTTCATTACACACTTTTTAACTTCCTCATTCCATTTCTGTAGCTGTTTCTATACTTCCTTTTCTCCTTATTCCATCCAGTCATTCAGCAAACATTATGATTTTCATTCTCTCCCTCCTAACTTTTCCTGACCATTTCTATTACCATTACAAATAGTACTGGTGAGAGAGCACTATCCTGCTTCACTCAATTTTTTATTTTGGAACCATCTCGTCCTCCCACTCTTAGTCTTAACACAACTACTGTTATTCTCCTATATGCTTTTCCCTCTCATTAGAGTTCCTGTTCCCATTGTGGACTCCTCCATCGCTTTCCAAACTTTATTTTCATTCACACTATTATACGCCTTTTCTACATCTATCCTATATATTATTTCTGTTGTCAACATCCCTTTTTCTCAACTAATACAAAGCCTACATTGATGAATAAGGTACCAGTGGATAGGATTCTTTACTAACTTCTGACCTAACATACAAACTCAGTTTACGTTAAAACACATTGTTTGTTTAGAATCCAAGTTAAAACTAAAATCTAACATTGCATTCTGACATCAAATATTGTATAAAGATAGGTATTGTAAATACGTTCACATTAACTCTCTTTGATATTTTGTGTATACACTTCGCTGAGTATTTAATCTCAACAACTCAACAAAAGACTAAATCTTTTTTTGGGGGGGAGGGAGAAAGGGAGGGGAAGGTTAAATGTGTGAAAGTTTCGCAAGGGTTTACTGGTAAATCCATAATATTTTAACTACTAAATGTTTCAAATTAAACTTAAAATAACAAAAAAAGATTGACAATTTTCTACAAACTCTTGACTTATTCATTTTTTTAAAACCAATGTCCTAAAGATGGTCACCATTATATGTCATATACTGATGTATATGCTCCTCGAAACTTGAAACAATTTGGACAATGTCTCTTGTTGAAATGGTTCAACTTCCAACACAATTCTTTAAGTTCCTGAATTGTTCTGAAAAAGTCCGGAGTTGTTAAGTCTGGTGAATGTGGCGGCCAGGTGATGTCCCCAAATTGTTAAACAAGGTTCACAGGAAATAATGTGCGAAGCATTCCAGTGATGTTTAACCTTTCTGACCCCTGAACTGCAACATTAGGGTACAGATACCAACAACATGTGGTTCCAGCAAGATGGGGCAACAGCCCACACAACTCTAAGGACTGAATAACCTCTGGCCGGCCACCCAGTTCTGTCACAACCCAGGTGGCCAACATAAACTTTTTCTTGTGGTTCATGTTAACATGACTTGCCCAAGAACAATTATGGAATTTAAAGCAATTCAATAAAACATATTGCACAAAGTCATGTCGAGAGTCTAGGAGCACATTTAACAGTGTAAGGCATAATATAATGGTGGCCATCTTGAGTTAAGTGTTTTAAAATAGTTAAAATTCCTCCTTCCATATCACTCTAAATCACTCAATACAGCAACCACAGTCCCTTCTTTCCTGCTGCTCTCACCATCTTCACACGCATTTCATCCCCTGGTGGTGCCTTCTCCCCCTTCATGGCTTTCATTTCCTCTTCCTCCAGTGTTATACACCTGTCTGCTTCGTCGTTTCCTTCATCCTCCATGGTTGTGTTAGCATCAGCAGGTCTTGGAAATACTCTTAACCACATTTCCCTTAGTTCCTTCCTTTCTACCAGAGCAGTCTATATTTTTGTCTAAAATTTCAATCTGCTGTTCCCTTCTTCTTCTTCTTCTACTCCTGAACATTCTATACAGTACTTTATTACTACCCACACTGTCCTCCTCCATCATTTTTGTTTTCTTTTACAGCCAACTTCAATTCTTATCCTCCTATACCTTCTTTGCTTTCTTCTTTTTGGCCTTATATACCTCCTTGGCCTCTTGGACAAGGTCAATCCCTCATCCAAGTCGAGGGAGATGGGCAACATCATAAAGTAGGGGATTGCCTGTGGGGGTGAAGTACAGTGTGGAGTGTGTGTGTGCCCCTTGACCACTACAGTAGCTATGAAGGATCTGCAGGAACCCTGAGAAGTGATGACTAACGGTGCTCTAGTGAAGTTACCATAGGCTCAGCAAGCCAGTAGTGGTTATTAAGCTTACTTGCAAGAATAAATTGTTATGGATATTAAATAACAAAATGGTGGAGGTGCAAATTAGTAATGGCTAAAAACTATGCCAAAAGTAAATCACACACTTTTTTATTTTAATATCTATATGTTTATTTAATTTTTCAATGTTGATAAAACACTATAGTGATAGTTCAAAGAAAAATTAACTTAAAGTACCTTCCAGAGTTTCTCCTTTCTTGACCGAAGAGGATGTTGCATCCATGTGGATTACCTTACCACCGAGCCTCTGCATAGCCGCGGAGAAACTACAACTTGTGCGGGTACTGACTTCGTAAAATATGGATGACATCACCTTTCCCTTAGTGGCAGTAAATAGCATAAGATAAATATAAATAAACATAACTTATTTTGCAAAAAAAGTAACAGCAGCAACAATTTAGAATTGAAACTGTGATTATAGGAACACCAATAAAAATTGTTTGGCTGAAATGTTTTTGATTGCGATAAAAATAATGTGTTTGGCTCAACATACTAGTAATATTTTTTGAGCTATAAAGTCATGGTAATAAACATTTATTTTTACCTCAGTTTTGTCCTGATAGAACTTGAATAAGTATTAAAATACTCCAAATGCTAATATTTTGTAATGGGGAGGCTATATTACAAAAGTGAGCTGAATTTCATATTTTCAAACAATAGCTATAATAGGTGACCTGGTGGTCTAGGGGTAAGGTGTCAGACTACTATGCTGGCGGCCGGGGTTCAATCCTCGGTCCCGGCAAAGATTTATCTGATTACCAAACCCTTCCTTCACCTCTGACAAGACATCTTGTGAATGTGAGGAATGCCAGGCCTCCACCGTGGTTCGGATTCCACGTTAAACTGTAGGTCCTCCATTTCATCTCACAATCACCCTACCATTACACATTAGCGTAAGTGCGTATAACCCGAACGG
>CABFVX010000661.1:41412-93131 GCA_902151425.1 Timema shepardi
TCGGGTGATCAAACTGTGGGACGTGTTCCCGACCGGGCATGGCCCGTAGGTTTAAATATACCTATGTAAATTGGTTGAGCCTCTTGTAAGGGGTTTGGTCTGTATTCTAGGCCCTCGTATGTAACGGGACTTGAACTTGCCCTATGTAAGTCATAACTAAACGTGCGCAGCCAACATGCCTTGTGATTGAGGGACCAGTAACGTAACTCAATTGTCTGAGTTAGTCCTTCTGGCGCCTCACGCCCCTTGTTGGCCTAGACTTAGGCAATGCTACCTAAAATCTTACTTAGTTTGTATAGACTGTTCTTATTGAGATTACGTGCTAAATATTTATCATGTATCATGTTGTTTCATTAAATTGCAATACTTCTATTTACATCCTTTTTCTTTTTACTTCTCTATATGTATGTATGTGCACCCCTGGGGCTACTATGGTTGATCTTGGTGAAACCACAAACAACCAATAATGAAACCCCAAAAGTAATAGGACTTGGTGCACTCCTAATATATATTACAAACTTAGTAAATAAATACACTAAATAATTATAGTCACAATAGAATAAGAGCAACCAACAAACAACCATAATGACTTGAAGTTGAATTTTTATTATTAAATTTAAGGTCCGTCTATTTTTAAATAACGTTTTTGAAGCTAAGCTGTTTAGGGCCCAATCTGTTGTGGCGATTATAAACTATTTCAAAATATTATATCAATGTATTTACTGCATGCAGTTCTTAAAAGTACACTATATGTTACATGTTATCTAAGGGTGGGATCATTAGCTGCCCTAAGGTTTTATTAAACTGTTTTCAGGGGGATAATTGCGGCCTATTTTCAGATAAATAAGGTAAGAATCAAAATTAAGAGTCAGGATCGAGAAAAATAGGAACTGTGACATCTCTACTCAAATTAAATTACAATTGATAGGTCCTGAAGCAATTGTCCCATCATTCCACCCATCACAATGAAGAAACAAAGAATTGAATTTTCATTAAGACAATCTTACAATATGGCAATTTTTAAAACATAGCATTAACCAATGGTAGCTAAGTATATTTTGAATTTTATGTTTGAACAAAACAATTGGTTCAGATACAGATTGAATTACAGTTACCACATTGACAATTTTAAGGTTTTCTATTTAAGCTTACTCCAGTTTTGGTGCTGCACAAACATAATATTCGCTCTTGATTGCCAAACTAATTTTAAACATTTCAATATCAAATCTATAACAAAAGAGCTACTCACCCTTTTTAAAAATAAGTAATCCAAAAGTATTCAATACAACATGTTAAGATTTGTGATGTTTTAACTATGCCATTTCCATTCAAGACTTGTCCAATGACTCAAATGTAATTTGATAGTTTTCTTTGACCCTCTAACATGGGTTTTAGCCATTATAGAACTGTATTTTTAGCTAAGAGTAATTAATGCACTATGCTTTAATGCATGCCAATAAAACTTTTTTTTTCTGACCTTTAATATATGATCGAGGGGGCGTTCCTTATGCACAAACATCCTGAGTGTCTGGGCAAGGTTAAATAGGTCATTGAGCTGCTCCTTGCTGAACATACGCACAGACAGGACATGGTGTCCAGACAGTCTATGGGGCGGGATGGGCACATGACTTGATAGTCCAAAGAGAGGGGAGGGTGCCCTCGGCTGCAGCTTGAGATACTCCGACATGTCCAGCCCGGGGAAGTCGTGAGGTGCCAGGGTCTTAGCAAGAGATTCTGGTTGGAGTTTTATGACACTCTCTGGCTGGAGTTTTGAGTACAATTCTGTTGAGAGGAAAACAACTGTGAGATACCGCTGACTAAATACTACCCAGATACATCGCATGTGAAAGAATGCAAACCAATTGTGAGCGAAAGAAAATGATTGGAATGGAAAAACAAAGGATATTAACACAACAATGAAAGAGAGAGGGTATTTTAGGTTGCCTGCCTATAGTGTCATGGTCACCATCCAGTTTACTGAAGATATTAAAAAGGTCATGGAATGGTGTCTCCATATAGATTAGTACATCATCACATCAGGTAAATCTGAGTGTAGCACTTACACATATTTAAATTTATGAAAAAAAAAGGTTTTTTTTTTTCATAAACCATTGATGCTTTTGTCAGTTAAAGTATGCTTAGAATTTAAATACTAGAGTCTAATTTTTACTTTAAAATTGGTTTTGTTTGTTTGTTTGTGTAATCTTAATACACTGGTAAATTTAACAAAATTAATGTAATATAGTATATAAACTATTTATTTAAATAATATGGATTATTTTTTTAGACTCAATTTTTATGGTACTTTTATAAACTTAAAATATTTATTCAGAAAAGATATAACTTGAATAGGGATGGGATACTTGAGTCCTTAAGGATATCTGAGTTTTGGGAAACCCTCAAATTCAAGATTAGAAAATATATATACAAAGTTTTGAATTGGAATTTATGTTACTACCTTAACAATGCTTATTAATTGCTTCGGTAGCCAAATGGTACTAGGCAGAGGCAAATGTATTTTCTCCAAACCGTGTATGATTAAGACAATGTGAGCTTTATTTTAGTGGTTTGTATGTTGGATTTAAAGTATTACTCATATATCACTTATTAAGACTTGCCATACAGATAAAACAAACTAACACGACTAATTCTCCATACTTCTCTCTTTGTGTTGCTGTAAATGCAATGACTACATTTCACACACCGCTAGACATATCATTCCCATCACTTTTTTTATGGGTTAGACCCAAAAGTTTTGTTTGCTAGAAGAATTCCATTCTTTCACATTCCAAAGCGGATGACAAGCCTCCCTTCTTGCCCCACCCCTACAAATATTGAATAACAGTCAAATGGTATACCCACAGTTTGAATTTGTGTATTTAGTCGTGGCTTCCAAAGGGTTCAAGGAAATATCAGTGTGGTGTGTATTTTTTCAAATACTTGTTAGTAAGTTATCAGGTCTCTTTCAAAACGTAGAAAAGTAGATAGCAAATGTTGCGTTTATAATGAAAAGTGGAGAAGCTTATTTATGTACTCACCTTTAACAACAATAACAACAACAACAGTTTCCAGCCTGTGGCCGAGTCAGTTTAAAAAAATGCCCTCATCTTCCTCTATCCTTTCACCATTCTTCCTTCTTTAATTGCTTCCAATTTTCTCCTCACTTGCACACTTTCTGTTATCTGCCTCTGCCATCTCTTTCTAGTCCTCTCTTGTGGTCTTTTTCCTACATACTTAAGTTCCAACATTTTCTTTGGCATCCTCTCTTTTTTCACTCTCAATAAATGCTCAAATAATCTAATTCCTTCTTCCTCTAATATCTCATGTACCCCCTTTCACATGTAACTTCATTTCTAATATTGTTTTTCCTCGTGACATTTAACACTCTCCTCACAAACTCCATTACTATGGCCTCTACTTTTATAGTTTCTCGTAAGGGGTCCATTCACAATGCAATCTTGAAGCAATCTGGTTTTTAATCTCATAGCTTTCAACCAAATTGCCCAAATATTGCCTTGTTAGTGGGCAAAGGCAATCAGATTGCCTAAGCAATATTTTGGTTAATGGTCTGGACTGTCAATTCGATTGCCCGCTCTGGCAATCTAAAGCAGATTGCGCATGGATTGCATTGTGAATGGATGAATGCAACCAGAATACCAACCTGCTAGATGTGCGCATAGCATGCACATAGCACCTGTTTTGTTTTGCGTCTGGGTTTGTTTTTCAAAATCATCAGGATTTTCTTCCTTCAGTTTATTTACTTTACTAGCACAATATGTGAAAACTTTTGTCTTTGAAGCTTCCATCTTTTACGCCTAAAATTCTTCCTTTTCCTAGATGAACATTGCTGACTTTGGCTTAAAATTACTACTACTGCTGCTGCTATTTGTTCACTATCAATCCACATGTTAAAAAAAGTCACTTTACAAAGTCACAGTTACTTTTAAAAAAACTTCCACCACAACACGTATTGCCTTAAACACATAAAATAACAGAATATGAAACTGCACTCATTGGTAGTATATGCCCCCAAGTCACAAAAGTCTACCTTGAATAGATTGAGCCAAGATAGAGAAAAATCTCGGTTGACAACCAAATTGCTTGTATAGTTGCCTCATTAATGGGGGACACCAATCCGCCGGAAATTTAAGAGAAATCTCATTGCCAACCAGATTGCTTCATATGTCGCCTCGTGTATGGGCACCTTTACATTCACTGTCCAAAGCTTCTGCTGCATATGTGACAAAGGGTACAAAGTACATCCTGTACAACGATTCCTTACACTTCGAGGGCACATATCTTCTCCATAGCAGGTTTCTTACACACCTATGGAACAGCTCTCCCTGCTGTCCTCTTCTCAATTAGATCCTCTCTTTTGCCTCAATCACGCTTCCAAGAAACTTTACACTCTGTATCTTCACAGCTCTACTCCATCCAACTTTATAGCTTTATTAGGCCTTATCCTCTTCTTTGTCATTACCATCATTTCACACTTGGCCATGCTATATTTAATTCCACACTCTTTCACTTCATTACATTCTTGCAGCTGTTCCTGTACTTCCTCTTTCTTCTCCCTCTATACCATCAAGTCATCAGCAAACATCATGGCTTTCATTCTTTCCTTTCCAAGTTTTCTGGCCACTTTGTTCATGATCATTTCCATTACCATTACAAATAGTAGTAGTGCAGGGCAATTCCCTGCTTCAATCCAATTTTTATTTGGAACCACTGGGGTCTTCCACTTTTCGCCTTTAAACAACTCCTGTTATTCTCATTAATGCTTTTCACTCGCATTACAACTCCTCTTTCCACTTTCTCCTCCATCACCTTCCAAACTTTATTTATATCCATGCTTTATATGCTTTCTATAGATCCATAAATACCATTACCAAGTCTTTTCCAAATTCATATCTTCTTTCCATCAGCTGTTGCATGGCAAAGATCAAGTCTATAAAATACCTCATTTCCCAAAATCTGTGCTGTTCCTCTCTCCACCTTCTTTTTTGTTATTTATTATTCTCTTTTAGAGTATCTTTTCATATATTTCTGTACAGTGGCACCTCAGTGTTATCCCCCTATAATTTGTACACCTCTTTCTGTCTCATTTCTTGAAAATAGGTTTTATAAATCCCTTCTTTCAGTCTTCCAGTACCTTGTTTTCCTTCCATATCACTCTCAGCATATAATCATTGTATACCTACTTCACAAGCAGCTTTTATTTCCTGTCAGTTTGTTCACACCCGGTGCTTTTTTCTTGTTTCATCATTTTTAATGTGTCCTCCACCTGTTTCCATGTGAGAACCCTTTCCTCCTTTTATCGTCTTCTCAAAATATCTCATCCATGGTTCCCTTTCTTCAGCTCCTGTCTTCAACATTCTTCCTTCATCTATCATTCTAACTTCTCGCCTTTTCTCTCTCCTGTTTATTACCTGGCTAAAAAACACCTTCTTGTTTCATTCCAAGTCCTGTTCCAGCATTTCTGTCAATTTTTAAATCCAATCCTTCCTGGCTTCCAATACTACTTGTTTCGTTATTTTATTCTTCTCTCTATAGTATATATTATTCGTCTGTTTACTCATTTCTATTCTTAAGACTTCTTCTGAATGCATTATTCTTCTCCTCCACTACTTCCTTCACCCTGTCTTTCCATCAGGGTCCTTCCTTCCACTTTCTCTTATCATTTGTCCTCCCACTGACCTCCTCTCTGCTGCTCCCGCCAAACTGTTCTTAAACCTTTCCCATTTAACCTCTACACTTTGCATCCCAACCTTGAGTATTAAGCTACTTGCTTTTATTTGGTACAGCTCTTTTTTCTCTTAATGTTTTAGCCCTCACACCCTTAATCTTCTTTCTTGTCTGACTACCTTTCCCCGACATTCCCATCCCTCTATGTCTGCCACCAACACCATGTGGTCACTATCTAAGGACACGCCTCAGACCATGTGGCCACCGAAGCAGGTTTTAATAATATTATAGCTTTTAAAAGTTTTACTATATTAGTTTCGAAATCATTATTTTTAATCTAAAGTTATTCTAAAGCGTAATTTTAAAATTTCTCATTCCGCCCCGAATCCCAATATTTTGACTAATTTTTCATCCCATTCTGAAATAAAAAAGTAATTCCTATCCATCCCTACTAAATTTAAAAATTCCAGCTTCAAGGTGCACATGTTTGTGCACAGCCGCTAATAGTTTTTAAATTTCAGACCTTTATGTGTAATAGATATCGCACAATGCTCATTACAAATAGAAACACAGATATACAAACTTTTCACATGGAATATATTTTTGGTAGAGATGGACAGGAATTACATTTTTATATCAGGACAGGAACAAGACAGAAATGAGCCAAAATATCAGGATCGGGACGGGAGATTATAAAAATGATGCTTTAGATTAATTCTAGATTAAAAATAGATATTGTTTTTATATTAATACGGTAATATTTGTAAAATCTTTGACATTATTAAATATAATACAAATTATATATCATAAAAATCAATATAAATAGGGATGTGCGAATAGCATTTTATATTGAAACAAATAGCTAGATTTTGAACACATAATGAATAGTACAAAGCGAATAATTAATTTTAATATATTGTAATTATTAGTTAATATCGTTTGAAAATGGTGTTCTATATTTAACTACCTATTAGAAGAGCGAATATATATATACAAATTACCCTTCTTAAATGTTGTCTATTTAACACCTCTTAAGGCTATCTAGGTTTGAAACACCTTAAATATTCTTTAGGTCTAAAAACCCTTAAAGGTTATCTAGGCTTGAAACACCTTAAAGGTTATCTATGTTTAAAACCCCTTAAAGGTGATCTATGTCTGAAACCCCTTAAACATTCTTATGTTATTAAGCCCCCTAAATGTTCTTTAAGAATGAAACACCTTAATGTTTTAAGATCTAAAGCCCCTTAAGGATTATCTAATTTTAAAACCCTTGAATATTATTTTGGTACGAAACTTCTTGAAATTCCTCTTTGTTTAAAGCCCCTTTAATGTTCTCTTGACACCCCTAAAAGGTTCTCTGTTTAACAGCCCTGTAATCTCTAATCATTGGTTGCTAACAACAGACAGGCTGATGCTCATAAATAGTTAACCTTGGCAAGCTACTTCCTCTCCCTTCATTTCTCTGCCCAACAAGATGGTAGAGTATAATATATCTCTGTCCTTCTCTAAATCTTTCAAGCTTTCTCACTTGCTGAACCTAACAAATAACTGTTGATAGACAGAGCACATTTACTTACGAGCTTCCCAGCTTGTTTGTCTCACCACATGCAGTAAAACACCCCCTCCAAGTTTGCTACAGAACAAAGAAGATGACTTGTCTCCAATAGAGATTGAGCCAGTAGTACCTGCTTAAACAATAAGCGGGCTTTATTTCCCGCCTGAACCCTTGCCAGGAAAGACCATTTCTCGCCTGACTCTCGGGAATGGATAAATTCTCAACATTTTCTTGAAGGTTCGGGATCCCGTCCACCTCTAATTTTTGGTAGGATCTGTTTTTTTTTTTAATCTATAGTTTCTACACACAAATTAGAATAGAGATTTCTAAAATATTACTAGTAAAATTATTTTCTTGGTTTATAATTTTGTACCGCTAAATAACTAAACACGCTTTGTCACCAACATGTATGAGTGTGCACTCACCACTAAATTGCACATCTCCTCCCTCCCACACATCCAGCTTGTGAGTCTCTTGCTTGTCGATATCTTTGACCACACCCAGTCGAGTGGGGTTCTCTGGTGAGATGGGGCACTCCAAACTCGAAGGAGGGCGACTGCTTTCTTGGCCTGAAATTCCTTGAGGGGCAAGGAACCACTGCTTCTTGGTCTGCCACTCTCGTACATCCTGACCAAACCCTGGGTTCACTAATATCTGAGGAAAAAATTGAAATAACGGCAAATCCCAAACATAGATATATTAATCTTAAATTATAAATTTGTGGAACCACTTTCATGAGATATTATCTCCTATATCAGACCAGACAGTAATCACAAGCTTTCATTAAATCTTAAGAGGGTTTTAAGTCAATTGTATAAAAGGTGATTATTTTTTAAGTTTAAAAATACCATAGCATTTTTGCTATACTATACAAGAAGTTACAGGAAAAAAGTATCTTATACAGATACATTCATATTTTACATCGATGCCACTGAAAAACTAGGTTATGGCTGCGACTAAAAATGCCCAGATCCTTGAACAAAGTTTCATTTTATTTATATCAATATTCTTAAGGAAAAATGAAAAACTGTATTAGTATAAAACATGCAAATAAAGTGTAAAAAGAAGAGGCAAGTTCTAGAAAATGACAGAGCAGGTCTTTTCTCTTTGCGATGTTTTATGATTGGTTTAGTTTTCGATTAACTTTTTCATGTTTAGAAAAATAATTTTAGCCATTTAATTTTATTTATTCGTACAGTTATTAAGTAATTGGTTGTTTTAGAGGCAATAAGTAGTTATTAGGTAATGTATTACAACTAAACAAAGAGTTCAAGCCAGCAAGCTGCAGAGTCTCACCTGTCCATCCATATACGCCACTTGTCCCCGCAACACCACTCGATGAACAGCACCTCGCACTTTAATACCTGCAAATGGCGTCCAATGCGCCTTGCTGTACGCCGGGCACTGTGGTATCTCCCACTCCTCGTCCAAGTCCACTTCCACATAAGTGCCTGGTTGCTCAGGCAGATTGAAGATACGACGGGGGTTATGGTGGAACTTATCCACCAGGTCCTATCGCCCCACACACAAATAGTTTGAGAACAAACCTTAGCCAAATGGTAATTTAACCAACTAAATAATAGGGGTGTGCAAAGCTTCAAGGCTTTGACTTAACTTCGAAAAATATTCTAGCAATGACAGTTACGAAGATTTGAAAATTAAAATATTGACATCCAAAACACTCAATTTATGGTCAATTGTTTCCATTTTGAAGTAATTGAAATGCATGTTATGATAATAACTTTATCTATTAGTGTAACACTAAATATTAGAAACAAATGTACAATAAATAGTAACACTAAAATTTAGTGAAATGTGATTTTATTAAAGTTGGATCAAATCCACAATTTTATGAATCTGAATCTCCATCAAATCACAAATCCAAGTCTGAATCTTAGAAAAAATTATGCAACATGAAGGAAGTATAAAATAAAATAAAATACAAATAATAACTAAATGTTAATTATTATTATTAGCACCGCGTCTTACTACCCGTTCGGGTTATACGCACTTACGCTAATGTGTAATGGTAGGGTGATTGTGAGATGAAATGGAGGACCTACAGTTTAACGTGGAATCCGAACCACGGTGGAGGCCTGGCATTCCCCACATTCACAAGATGTCTTGTCAGAGGTGAAGGAAGGGTTTGGTAATCAGATAAATCTGTGCCGGGACNTCAAATAAATCTTTGCTGTGACCGAGGATTGAACCCCGGCCGCCAGCACAGAAGTCTGACACCTTACCCCTAGACCACCAGGTCACCTAACTAAATGTTAACAATCTTTCTTATAATCCATTCATTATAACATTTATACAGTCAGTTAAGTTTTAAATTATTAATTTGGAGTCTAGATGTTAGGTTCATTTTATAATTATAATTGGTTCTGTATCACCAATAAGTAGTAGTGGAGGTCTAAAACAAATTTCATTTAAAAAATAGAAACACAATCTTTTAAGGATTTGAGTCTCGAATCCTTAAATCTCAAATATCCTTCAGGATTCGAGGTCCCCTCGGCCAAAAACTCTACTCTCACAATTACTCTAAATATAGCCTTTCTAATCCATAAAACCATTAGCGTAATTAGTATGTTAGCATATAGCTTGAACAGGTAGTAAGACGTGGTGTTCAAAAAAGAGATCCACATGTATTAAATAACTACTAGTTATCAGAAGTACTGAGGCAGACTTGATGATTAAAATGTCATTTAGAATGTATATCCTCCTGAATCTTTAGGCTCAGGAGTTTATTAATACTAATTATCAAATTAATTTCAAGAGTAAAAACTATTTTTTTTAAATGACATTTTTCACACTATAAGTCTTGAAGATTCTCCAGGATTCGAGGAATCCATCCCTAGTTTAGTGTTTGAATGAAATAGCAACATTTTTTAGCACAGCGTCTTACTATCTGCTCGGGTTATATGTTTATGTACTAATTAGACTAGGGGTTTTAGGGGTTAAGAAAGTTACAGTTTTAGAAAGTGTACCAACATTTGCATGGAAAATCATTTTGTAAAAACAACCATCAGTAAGCCCGACTGAGATTAGCCCATTGATCTCCCCGTCATTGATAGTCTAGTCTATTGCGAGAGTGGTGTGTTCATGGAGCCATCGAAATGGTTAACTATTTATTCATGAACCCACCTCCATAGTTAATCTTCCTTCATGCACAGCTGTTAGTAAGAGTGGCAGGATTGTCTCTAGTCCTGGGAATCCCGGGGGAGCTTTCTCGCTAGTCTTTTCTTCAAGTGTGTGTGGAGCTGTAACAAACAATTTAGCATATTCAAATTATTGCATTCTCAATCCTTTGGTAATAAATAAAAATTTAAAGATAGATCTACATGGGAAATCAATGAGTATAACATAAGTAACTAGTAGTGTGAAAAGTCAATTTTTTTTAACTTGAAGTTAAATAAAATAAAATAAATGAAATAATCTTGAAGCCGTATTGAAGTTTGTTAGATGTTTTATACTTGTGTGTATATATATATATATATATATATATATATATTAGAGATGGGCCACTCGATTCTTCGAATCCAGACAAGTATTCAAGATTCGAGGATTCGGTGTTTTACTGGATTCGATGATCGAATCTTTCACCTCGTAAACAAAGCATAATATCTTGAATTCAAAAATTACCTAGTTAGGCCTACTTGAAAAACACAACTTAATCCATAATATTTATTTTGTCGGAGAAAAGAAATAAACATTAATAAAATATCCTTTGAAAATCTTACGTGCCTATTACCCTACCCTCCCAAATGTATAGTGTATGGACACAACCGTTTCAGCAAATGCTCACTTCTAAAACTTTCACCTCACGAACAATCTTGTAAATATTTTAATGAACCCATTAAAACTCTTCAAAAACTGAAAATTCAAACTAGAATTACAAATAAACTCGAAATAAATAAAACAAATTAATGCTTTTTTTTAAAACAGAAATAAGAACACATTACTCATGATACAAAGACTGCCAGCCGCCATTACACACGATATAGTCAGCCGCCATGATATATATTATGTTTACTCGCCCGAGGGATGATTAAAATAAAGATACTGTTACTTCTTACTAGCCAACTGTATTTAATTATCTACAACTACGCAAAGAACCCCAATTTATTGCATACAAACCTTAAGTCAGACATTTTGTTGGGTTTCATGAAAAAATAAATACTGTCAACAGTCAGACAGCGATAAAATTGGTTTTTTTTATCTCTACCGGCCTACATATCATATATTGATTGTTTGTTTAGAATCGATTCAGGTAATCTGATCACTTAGTAAGCGCTCTAGAGTTTTAAGAATCAAATAATGACTTGCTAATCCATTATTTACTTTTAGATTGATTTTAACTTAGTATTTTTTTTAAATATGTTATTGAAGTAATTTTAGAAATATTCAAACGTAGTCCTGCCTTATAAAATGGGAATGAACATATTGTAGTTGACAATGTGTTCGTGTTTTAAATATAATGTATTCTCAGAAATCTATAACCGTTAAAATTACGGCTTTGTTTATTCTGAGTTTTACATTTATTGACAGCAGACAAGACACCAACAACTTATTGAGTGAGTAATAACAAGCATTTACCGACTGTATTCTTTTCCTTATTTCCAATCTAATATTGTTATCGCTATTTAAAATTGTTCCTAAATATTTGAATTCATTAACCCCATCAAATAATGGTTTTTTTTTGCTGTAATATCTAAATCATCGCATTAACCTGTGATCTCTGTGTTATCATATACTTAGTCTTTTCAGCGTTCACTTCTAAAGATATTTCCTTACTAGCCTCTAATAAAGTTTCTGCATTTCTTGCAACAGGTTCCTTACTATTTCTTAACAAAGTTAAATCATCTGGGTATCATAATAGCTGTATTGTAACATTTAATGTCATGCCTTCCATATGATCTTGCCTTACTCTTATAGTATATTCTAAGGCTGAATTAAAGAGTAATGAGGAAAGTGCATCTCCTTGTTTCAATCTACTATGTATTCTGAAAGCATCTGATAGACGAGATCCAACCTGTACCCTGCCAAGAGGATCTCTCAAACATACCCCAATTAGCTTGACCAGATTTTTGGGTATTCCAAACTTAACTAAAATGTCACATATATTTTTTTTCTTTTGACTTAATCATAGCAGGGTTGCCACTATTTTCTTATTACCAAATTCCCTGTGTTTTCCAGGTTTTCCAGAGGAAATTTTCATTTTTCCAGACACCTAATAGATATTATAAATATAATTATGAAGGCATTTAATTTTGTTTTAAAGAAAATTTAAAAATGAAGAGTGGTAATTGTCATTGGAAGCATGTTTTATTGTGCAAGAGAAACACTTATTTAAGAATTATTTGGAAAAAGGATGAGAAATTAATGAAATATTTTCTAGAAGGAAAAATTAGTTATATTTTCTGTCTACCCTAAATGGAATGAAAAAAAAAGGAAATACCAAAAATACAATTTTGAGTTTAAATATGGTTTCTATTTTTTTTATAAGAATGTATTACTTTATTTATAAAACATGTTAACCAATCTTAATTAATGCATATGTACTAAGGAGTAAACTTTATTAAGATAAGTGTTATAACATTAGCTAAAAGAATAAAAACTTCAGCAGCTGTCAAGATACACAAACGTTAAACATAGAATAAACACGATATAATATAGTTAGTTATCTCACTTATATACAGGAACCTTTATGTTTTTAAGAACTAATAGTTAAGTAAGAAGACAAGATTATTTTATCAAATTAACAAATATGAAAACATTTATAGTTTCTTTTATTAAAGTATGCTTAGGAATAAACAAAAAAAAATAATCTTAAAGTTGGAGGTACTATTTATGTATGACTGATTATGTGTGAGTATGTACTAAATGTAGTCCATTTCACAGGGGGTGGGTGAGGTAGGGTAACTATGAGCAGACACAAACACAATCGGTCATTTTTACAATATACTAGCAGGCTGGAGGCAATATTTTCATAAACTTTTCACTTTACAGTATACTCCATTTTGTTATCGTGGCCACGGCAGCAACCAGGTAAATCCACCTTTGCTAAATCGGAAGGTGACTGTAGTAAAAATGTTAACACCCATAAAGATAAAAACAGACAATATTGACACCTTGGCAGTTTAAAAAAATTATAAATAGCAAAATTGTAAAATAGGTAGGGTACAGTCTTAAAACATCACGCTACAAAAACAATAATCTGGGATACTTACCTCTTTCAAAAGGAGTAATCTTTTTTAAACAAGACAAATAAGTTTAACACACCAAATTCCAAAGAATGAATTCATTCGACTGGCAGGAGAAACACGTGCCAGCAGCATGGGCTTGATGAAGTTGGGGGATGGGGGTGGAGGAAACGAGACATTTGTGTTATTGGCGGGAGTGAGTGGAGGAAGCTGAAAAGGCGCGGCATTTGCCGAACGAAAACAAGTCGTCTCAGTTGCACTCAGGACTTATCTCAAGCTGATGAGGTGCCGGTAAGCATAGTCATAATATGAGACGTGTTCCAATCAGACTGCTCAATTCTCCAGTTACAAATTTTAGTCTATATTATTCCTACTAGTTTAAGCTTGCAAGCACTGTATTACCCAGTTTCCCTAACAAATTCCAGGAAATTCTAGCTTTTTGGTGAAATTCCCTGTGTTTTCCCAGTTTTTTCCAGACACAAACAAATTCCCTGTCTTTTCCCGGTTTTCCCTGTTTTCCAGGTGCGTGGCAACCCTGCAGGCCTTTATAAAATCTATGTATAATTGATGTACTGTCATGTTGAATTCTCACCTCTTTTCTAATGTTGCCTGTATTGTAAAAATATGATCCTCTGTTTATCTATTTCGTTGAAATCCACACTTAATTTTATTATTATTATTAGCACCGCGTCTTACTACCTGTTCGATTATATGCACTTATGCTAATGTGTAATGGTAGGCTGATAGTGAGATGAAATGGAGGACCTACAGTTTTACGTGGAATCCGAACCACGGTGGAGGCCTGGCATTCCACACATTCACAATCTGTGATTAATACATGTCTTGTTAGAGGTGAAGAAAGGGTTTGGCAATAAGATAAATCTGAGCCAGGACCAAGGATTGAACCCCGAATCCCCAGCTAAGAAGTCTGAAACCTTACTCCTAGACCACCAGGTCATCCTCTCCACAGTGATGATCCCAAATTATTTCCTCTGCATATGCATCAATTTCATTAAAGTTATGTTAGATAAAATTTTATAACAATACTCAACTATACAAGTATATATAATTCCTTTTACCAATTACTTTAAATTGTTATTTCAACTAAAGTAATCATAATGGTATTTAAGATGCCTTTTTTTTATGAATCTCAAATCACTTGAATTGAATAATATTAGAATCAAGGATTCGAGCAGTCCATCTCTAATATAAACCTATCAACACCCCCCTCCCCCTTCCACCCCCATTAATAGTTTATTTTGGTACTAGTACACTTTTAGTTATGTAGGTGTGGAAGTGATAGATTTATCTGTTGGGTAATCCTTGCCCTTCTATAAGATTTTTTTTTTATCACTGCTTCTTACTACCTATCCCGGTTCTAGGTCCATGCACTAACTACGCTAATGGTTTATGGATGAATAAGGTTGAATTTAGAGGAATTGTACCTTCAGTTGTATGAGGAGGAAGGGAAGGGGGTGAGAAGGAAAGGAGGGAGAGGGGAGTGGGAGAGAGTAACCATTTAGCAAAAAACCACTCTCAGTACACCTGACGGGGATCGAACCACCATGATGCCACAGAAGCAAGTTATATCCTCAATTTAATGTGTCAAAAACTAGGTTATTATTTTATTCGATGGCCAACACTACTAGACTCATAATGTAGACTGACCATGGTCTGTCGCAAAAACATCAATGATATCCAAGTTATCCCAGAGGGCTTGCTGGTCTTCCTCAGTACTCAAAACTGGTCTCACACTCCCCAATTTGGGGCCGAGTCGCAGGAGATCCTTCTCTGTCAAGAACAAGTGGTGGGGACATACCTCGCATGTTACAGGCAAGCCCTAGAATAAAGTGAAATAATTTCAATTAAGTTTTATCACCAATTTCATATAAAGCTTCTGCAATACGAATTTATGTAATAATGTACAAATAAAAATACTGCATGTCTAAAAAGGAAATATACAACCATTTCTTAAAATTTCATAGCATATCTATACTATAACTACAAACACTGAGATAAGTTGTTTTTATTAGACACTTAAGACTTTCACGGCACAAAGCCTTGACCATTTTTCTACCCCCCCCTCACCCCCTCCCATTACATCTTACAACCAGTCCAGGTTATCCATATTTAGTCAAATCTATGGTTAGGGATGAGAATAGTTATATTTAGAGGAAAAATACACAAATTAGTGTTAAGAGGAGAGTGGAAAATGATTTAAGAAAAAACACTTTTTGTAAACTCAGCCAGTATTCAAACAATGACCTTCCTGAAACCTAAAAAACAGACTAGATAGGCTTTGCTAAAAAACAACAGATTCACTCAGATAACCAAATCCAAGCTAGGTTGCTATATCATACCTTCTCCTTGGCAGCACGTATGATTTCAATTTCTTCTTTGCGTGCAACATGGCATATGTGAATAGGCCTGCTATGCAATGTTGCTAGCAGTAGTACTGCAGCGGTGGTCTGGCTTTCAGCATGAACACATAAAGGAAACTTCTTGGGCCATCTATCAAAGTGCTGGACCAAACAAATACACCTTTTAGGCACTGTTTTAAGTCCAATATTTCTCAATATATGACTGAGCTAATACTCTAAAGATAATTCAAGTTCAAGAGAGATTGTATTAATTGGAAATAAAGGTCTTCTTTTCAACAATTTTACTAGGGATCTTAATGGGTTTTAAATCAATATCAATATTGTATAGACTCATAAACCCATATTGATATATCATTATTTTATAAATTATCTATGACACATAATTAGATGCTGCAAAAATAGCTTGTTTATTATCTTGACATGATCATGTTAATTGATAAATGTTTGTTGTTTAAGCTTAAAGGTATTTTCTGGATGGTTACTTAAGAACTGATATTGTTTTTAATTCTATTAGGTGTGTGCTAAGTGCCCTTTTTTGTTTTAAAGTTAAGACAAATCAAATATTAAGAAATATTCCAGAGCCCGAATATAAGATCAAATGCTATTTCTTGTTGTTGCAAAAAATACTATATTTATAATTTAGAGAATTTTTAACATAGTTCAACCTACATTCAACATGCAACTTAATTAATACATATTTTTGTCAAGTGAATATAATTTTTAGTATATACAAGAGAGAGAGAGACAAAAAATAAAAAAGAACATACATCTTAATTTTCGAATCGAAGTAAAAGATTTTGAAACTTCTATGCACCCCTAGATTCTGATAAATAACTGTCTGAAGTCTGTATATGATATTATTAACTAACGCTCAAGCCTTAAGGAACCAGAAAGTTCATGGGCGACAAAACTTAAGCGGTTCAACCCTATCCCATCCAATCCCTTAGGAGATAATAAAATATTTCAATAGTGAAGTGGCCCTACAAGCATCTTAGTTCTAAACTTGCATTCCAACCTAAAATAAATGAATAAACAGTATTTACCTATTTCCAATCAAAGGGTTGTCTGTCTTATGAAGGAAAGAAGAGTTTAATTTTTTTTTTAATTATCACACGTGAACAGTGTCAGTTTTGATGTACACTAATCTTTGCTTACTCCAGCGGCAAATCATAGATTCACATCTGACCGAGAACCACAAAATACTAGTTCAGGCTATTTGCATATTTACACTAATGGATGAGGAAGGTAGACTCTTTAGAAAAAGTCTAACTACATCTAACCAAATTTGTGTAGGAGAGTGGGAACTATTTAAGGGAGATTCTCTCCACACCCAGGTAGGATTCAAACTCCAAACTCCTTGTACCAGGCAAGATTAACACCTTTGTCCACCTGTGCAAGTGCCAATTACAAATGTCAGTACAACAGCAAAATAACTGGAGAAAAGATTAAGAACTACGCTATACTTGTAATAAATAACACATACCTTGCTCCAATCAGTGAGATTTTTTAGCTTAAGTGTAGTGTAGGTCTCGTTGAGATACATTTTGAGACCCGCAGCGGCTGGGGCCAGATCTGTTATTGTTCCCGGGTTGTCCGAAGATGCTCCGAGATAGAGGGCATAATCGCACCTTGCACCTGCTCGGGCCAGCTGAAATATCATAAAGATAGAACGAGTGTTTATTTTTTAAATATTTGCATGAGTACTGGATCACAAATTGTAATACTAAGCAGCACACAATGGCTTCAATTTATCAAGGCAATTTGTCGATATATTTATGATTCAGCTACTTAAAAACATAATCTTTCGCACAAAACTTTAGTATTTCCAATTAAAAAGTAAAATATATATTTAATAAAATGTGTTAGTTACATATAAAGATAAACATTTTAAGAAAATATAATTTGAGAGTTTTAATATATTTAGATTAGTATAAAATAGAAAAAAAAGCTCGATTTGTTTGTGTTAATTTAGTTAGGTCATGTAGGTTTCTAATGTTTGTACTTAAATAATGTCAGGACTAACGCCTTGTAGCCTATTATTTCACAGAACCAATATCATTATTAGGTATTCTATCTTATGACAGGTCCAGTCCTTTTATCAGTGAATTTATAACATCAATGCGCCCTGTCCTCTGCCTCCTCTAGCTCACAGAGTTTTCTTCTTTCCTTCCGAGTTTTATATTTGAATCCTCCTCCTTCTTAAGCTCTTCTTTGCCTCAATATTAAGTAGTAATAATAAAAAGATGTATTAACTCTCAAAGGGGAATTGTTCCTATGGTTGTTATGGTTTGGTTAATTAGGCTTAAGTTAGGTTTAAGAATTCTACTAAAACACATTCACACACAAACTATCATGACCACGACCACCACCACCACCACCAGATCTTTTCATCGGGACAATGTGAATGCACCTACATTATTATTATTATTATTATTATTAACACCGCGTCTTACTACCCGTTCGGGTTATACGCACTTACGCTAATGTGTAATGGTAGGGTGATTGTGAGATGAAATGGAGGACCTACAGTTTAACGTGGAATCCGAACCACGGTGGAGGCCTGGCATTCCCCACATTCACAAGATGTCTTGTCAGAGGTGAAGGAAGGGTTTGGTAATCAGATAAACCTGTGCCGGAACCGAGGATTGAACCCCGGCCGCTAGCATAGAAGTCTGACACCTTACCCCTTGACCACCAGGTCACCTACTGCACCAACATGGCATGGTGCTTAAACCTAAATAGTCTGTTACAAAAGAGTTAAGTGTTTCGTAGCTTCTTGACATATCGCTTTATATATTGTAAAATAAATACACAGTATTGTACCTCCTTGACCAGTGTGAAGCTGTGATGATCTGTAATGGCAGGGTTGGTGTTGGGCATGGCGAGGATCATTGTGATCCCCCCCGCCAGGGCAGCAGCTGTCCCTGAAGCAAAGTCTTCCTTATGCGTGGCACCTGGTTCTCGTACGTGGACATGCACATCAACAAACCCGGGCAGCTTCACCAGCTGGCGCGATGTCATGCAGTCTGTGTGGGTCTTCATGGCGGGTGCACGGCCACAGAGACAAATTGCCTAGTGCCACAAACAAAACATAGCTAAATGTACACATAATATAATTATATTGGATATATTAACAACCAGCGCTCATGCAGTCTGAGGCATCACGGTTACAAATGACTGGATTGTTGTTGACAAGGAGGTAAAGGTTTGAATCTTGGTGGGTTCTCTGTGGTTGTTGTTTCACCCTCCCTACTCTCTAATGTGGGTGTACTTTTTCCAGACGAGGAATGGTTTTCAGGGCTCAAAGATGTGTGATGTTGTAATTAAGGATTTAGGGACCAAAAAGGGACTTTGATACACATATGTATTTAAATTAGATTTAAATAATAAACATTTAATATGTTAATTCCCTAATGAAAGCTATGTATGGTTTTTGTTCTTCGAATTTCGAGCATTTGAGATACTAAAACAAACTGGTTTTATAGAAAGTATATTTCTCTAAAATATATTATAAAGCTGCCATGTAATATTTCATAACCTATAACTGGAAACTCAATGTGTCCATTTTTTCGTGACTTTAAGTTTGTTTATAATACCTTTGTTGGTCTTGATACAATTTAAAGGTAATAAAATATCCCCCTCATTGTCATGCATTTAACCAATGCACCATAAATGAGGAATATGTTGAGTACTTTGTAAAGTTTAGTGTAAAAGTGTACAATGTACAATACGTCGAGATTGTAAGGTAGCAATGTATTAGCACAGCACACGCGGTATGCTATACCTCCACACATGACTGCAGAATAGTTTGCCTAGCTAGGCCCAAGGCTGAATTTAGAGAAGGCTTTACGTCCTTAAATTATTTCTTGACTGTATGTATAAACCTCTTGTTAAAATATAAGGAAGCGTGGCGGGAAATTCATTGAAGAAAATTAACAGAGAATAACAATGTTTGTTTATTTTATTTAGAACAACCAAAAATAAAGATACATAATGAGAACATAAATACAATGACACCGCGTGAAGCGCTTATCCTCCCAGATATAGAAATAACTTCATTTAGAGAATGGAATTTATCAACTTTACAATACATACAAAATTGATATATATATTTAGTAATTAAGCTGGTTGTCAGTACAACAAGTGCGTTTGACATAGGAGCGTGATGAATACAATCATAAATCCCAAGTTACAAATATAAAGCGCCAGCATGGAAGTCTATGGTTCAAAGTTTGTATATTCAGTGCATTTAGTGAGATATGCAATAACTTCATTATAACTCCTAACAAACGTTTGTACATCATTAACATTAGAACTAATATTAGAAGTTATCATAACACACGCCTTCAAGTAAAATGCAATAAACATTTATCATAAATCTAGATAAATTAATATATATATAGCCTTTGCGTAGAAGCTCAAAGTTAAAAGTCCATTTAACTCGAGCATTAAATGTGAAATGCAAAACTTCATTATAACTCTTAACAAACATATTAACTTTGGAACCAATAACTAGACGTTAAATATATGTGCGCCTTCAAGCGAAAAGAAATCAACATAGTGTTGAACAGCAACAATAAAAAAGGACCTATCTTTGGATCAAGTCCAAAGACTAACATATGAGTGCCCTGTGCTCCACGTTAGGAAAGTAAACGAGATAATCCCTCATACAATACAATAAGTTAACGATACCAAGAGGGGACGGGTGGTAAGACCGAGACTCAAGGTTTGCCATAGAGTGGCCTGAATATATATATGTATATAAAGTAATATTGCACTGAATACTAGAATGTAATCTCACATAAGAAGACAGAAAGGCGACCGCATTTGCAATGAACCGCGATAAAAAGCAAAACATTAAACAGTTAATGTTTATAAGAATTTAAATACAAAACCGTAATTTTGACAAGATAACCCCCATTACAGACGAAAATGAAATTTGTTTATTAAATAATAGATCCCGGCCTTAAGCCGCTGTCCTAACTTAGGTAGTCAGTGGTATAATGAGTGACCATTGAAAACAAACGTCTCAATATATACCCATAATTGTATTCACAGAGAAAAGGGGCAAGGGAAGAAGGGGGTAGGAGGAAAGAACATAAACAAAACAAGAAAAGAAGGAACTGGCAACTCGTAGAAAGACCTAGAAGGCTATAGTGGCGGAACTTGCAACTAGATGTGGCCACGCGGAACCTCATTCTTTTGTTTCCGGCTGGGCGTGGATTGATTCCCAAGCAGTCAGTCGAACAAAAGCTCCCGTTAGTAGTGATGGGCATAATCGAATGATTTTAAGAATCGAATAATCATTCGAATAGTTCGAATAATCAAAAGAATCATTCGAATGATTTTGAGAAGTAGTAAAGAGTCGGTAATAATCGAATATTTACTACTTCTAAAAGTAGTTACTAGATGCTCGTTTTGCTTTGTGCTACTATTCTCTTCACCCTGCTGTCAGATCTCCCAACACACATTCTTTTGCATTTACAGCTTATCAAAACTTTTCTATAACTGCATTTAGTTCCTTGTGACAGTGTCAAAGACCAAAATACAGCCACAACAAAATACTATACAGTGAGTAAGTGAACGCATTACTCCTATAAGTAGCTCACAATTAATATAAATATTCTTGCGTACGGTTAATAATTAAATAAAGAACATACATTTTCCTTTGTGTTTAAAATAGTTGAAATAATTTACCCTTTAATATTTCCTAAATATAACATAAATATATAAGCTTACAATTCTATTTATATATCGGGTAAGTGATAAAATACTTCCGATTTGAATAAATGAATCAATTATATGCATCCTGAAAGCTTCACTTAGAATCTAACACACAATTACTATTCAACAAATGACGACGTAAGTTTGCTGGATAATGCTATTTGTGTTATAAGAATGTAAAATTATTTCAGTGAATAAAATTATAATACGATCTGAATACTACGGCCGGGCAATATTTTATTAATTACATAAAAAGTATATACTTAGCTAGTTGATAAATTTAAGTCAACGTTAAAAAAATTTATCTCTCAAAACATTCGTGCTATATGCAATTAGTTAGTTAGGAAGGTAAAATTTAAAAGAAATGAAAAAGAACAATCCACCTAGTAATGTAGCAAAATAATCGAATCATTTTGTAATTTTAATTCAAATTATTTTTGTCTGTTATTCGATTGTATACTGTACAACCACTTAAACTTTGTATTAAATTAGCCTTGAATCATTCGAATGCGTAAGGTCGATTATTGTGTAGCAATGGGGACTAATTATTGAAAATGAACCTAATAGAAATGAAGGCCTGTATTTAATATTATAGAATTAATGCAGTTTTCTTAGTTAATATACAAAGTAGAGGCACTATTTAAAATTATTGCCCAATTTATTTTAATTTAGCCTGAGGAAAAACTATTTAAAACAACCTTATGTCATCTGAAAAGTATAAATATAAATGCTATCAAGATTTAAAATACAGTATTTTATTTTATTTACATAAGTTTCAAAAGTAAATATTTATGTAACCCATGCTAGACTCAATACTTGACAAATTTATAATAAGCTCACCCAAGATTGACTCGAGTAAAAAATAACAACTTGGAATCCCTAACCTAATGAAAATAAAAATAACAACTTGGAATCCCTAACCTAATGTAAATAAAAGGAACAGTTAATGAATCTTTACAGAAAATACGAGTGAGCTTCACAAATAAAGTGAAACTTGAAATCACAAAATGTAGTTCAACTTTCATTCGGAGGTATTTCAGTATGAAACCATTTTGTCCATGCTGTGGACTGGATATGAGGTTGGAACGCTTCTTTGAGATGAAATCAATTATCCAACTCTAAATTATTTCTTTAGCAAATGAGCCATTTATTTTGTTATCATTGGATCACCCAATGCTCAATATTAATAATTTTAGTTGCAAATTAACATTGATTTTAGATATTATTTGCAAAATTGGTTGCTGTATTGCTGAGTCTGTGATTTTTTTCATAACTTGTGATCCTCAAGGTTTATCAAGTATTTACTTTATAATAAGGACACCAATACATCTTTAAGATACTGGCCCCGTGGTGTAGTGGTACCGGCACCTGATTACAAATCAACGGGTCATGGGTTGAGTTCCCAGGTGGTACTTCTGGTATTTTTCTCGGAAGCAAAATCCCCCCAACGATCACTAGGGTTTGGTTAATTAGGCATAAGCTAGGTTTAAGTGTTTATACTGGTTCCACAGCCTCATACTCACTATCACTATCACCTCATCTCATGGGGACATGGAAAGAGCCTCCACGGAAAGGTTTAGTATGTTCGGGCATTCCATGGGCACTGGTACATTAGCCCTGGGTAATCTTTTCAGAAAGTGGGCTAAGAGTGATATATCCCAGACATGCAATATCATTATATCTATAAGAAAAATAAAATTAATTTGTCTATCAGTCTAGCAATCGTAGAGTAAATTCATGATTAATAAATCTCCATGTGTAGCATTTATTGGAAATATATGCTCCAAGAAAAGACTCTAAATGCAAGAAACTCACCAAAAGTCCCCCACTGTGCTGCGCCGACTGACTGTTTATCACACGCAAGAATAATGACGTCCTCCCTCCACAAAAAACATTATTCGTCTGAACGCGGAATAAACATTGAGCGAGTAAAATGCTCTATTCCCCGTGGCGGGGTGCGAAGGGGCGTGTGGCGAGCATGCGCCGTAAGAGTGTAATGCGTCCAGAATGTTCATTGTAGCTCCACGTTAATACATTTTTATCCCCTCCCTCCCATCATGTGTCTTGTTTCCCTATGTTTGTTGTCACCCCTTATCCCCCTCTCTGAGTTGGTATAATCGTATATATACTTGTATTGTCCGTGATGTTTTTCACTTCTCTCGGCAGGGCCGTCCCCTTGGACATACCTTGGGTTTTCGAGGTACGAATAAACCTTTTCGACAGTTATAATTTGAAAATGCTAGAAGCGTCGTATCCGAAGTATAAATATGTCAGATGTAGAAACTTTATGTAATTTTCAAAACGTCAAGTTAGAATCTTTTGAAGTATAAATATGTCAGATGTAGAGTCACCACGTAACATTCAAAATGTTAAGTTAGAATCTTTTGAAGTATAAATATGTCAGATGTAGAGTCACCACGTAACATTCAAAATGTTAAGTTAGAATCTTTTGAAGTATAAATATGTCAGATGTACGTAATATTCAAATGTCTAGTTTAGAATAGTTACAAAATATTTAAAGTACAAATTGGTCGTATGTTTTAGGACTTAGAAGGTATCAAATGCTGTATTTTCGCATAATGTTTATATTGTAAACACGGTTAATCAGGCAAATGGGAGTTTTCCATGTTGTCAACACAGAGTTTCAGTAATTGTATCATTGACTCCTTTTAACCTTTTGGCCTATATGGCAAAACTTTAATGTTATTACTCGGAAGGAGTAAGTTTGTTTTATACGACCAGATTTTGTATGGTAAATATTTCCGTAATTTAACTCATTGGCCTTGCGGGCCTGTAGAGTCCATTGTTATTTTTTTTATACTGTCGTATACTAATAGCTTCACTAAACAGTATACTATTCCGATTGTACAAATAACTCATTTTCTATTTTATGTATTCTGTTCAAATTTATTAGTCAATATCAATAAAACTACACCATGTTATTTTTGACATATTTCGTCATAATTTAGTTTCCTGCTTTAGTCATCCTTTTTGGTGTCCAAAATACTAATGTTTTTGAGTACAAGTCAAGGACATTATAAGTAAACAGTCATTGTTTACTTTTCTCTTGCATTTCTCACCGCCCTCTGCAAATTTACTACTTTATTATTTTAGTTTAATTTTCTTATTGTGCGCCAGCCTTAGTCTTCTAGGAAGAGTAAGGGCGGCGGCACACATGGTACAACATGTACCTTCCTAAGTTCTTCACATACCTTTAGTGATTCGCACACCACCGTTTGGAAAACATCAATCCATCAAAAACAATAAGTGACAAGTTTATTATAATTATATTATTTACAAGGCACCCAATTACTAACTAAAATACACTATAGTTATTTTCTAGAGCAGGTTTGGGCGGACTATGACTTGCATGACACATGCAGCTCTCCATTTCTTTATATAATCCCCCCCCTCTCACCCCCAATAGTGATGAGAAATTAATTAAAATTATAAAATTTGAACCAGATCTATAGAAAGTGACAAAAGCTTTGAAACACCCATTAAAATAATTATTTTTAGTATAAGTATATTGTTATGATGTTTTGCTTAAGATGTTTAGTTTGTGTTATACATAATTTTTGAAATTTATTGTTTTTTTTTATTGCCTTGATGGCTCCTAGAAGCTTCTAATGCTCAAAAAATTCACAGGTTGAGCCTCGGTAACCCTCTTCTTTCTTTTGGCTGAGGGCCATCCCAAAACCCACTTTTCTTTACATTATTAAGATAAGGAATGTGTCTTGTATTCCACCAAGTCATATCCGGCAGCCCATGTACATAGGCCCTACTAGAGAGAGATAGTAGAGAAACTCTTGATGTTCAAATAACTGGGCAACACATTTTATTCTTTATTACATCACTTTTCAAACCCTGTTAAATCTTTGCTAAACAATAGCGAAATGTAAACATGTGAGACAGATTATATAACAATGTATGCACTTTGTTTTACTATCATATTATCTATATCTAATCAATGAACAAAGAGAGAATAGAATGAGAGAGGGGATGCGGGAGCCATTATGATCTAGCATTAAAGGTATCATAAATGAATGAAACATAGTAGTAAGTTTACTTAAAATATCAGACAGATACCACATTGCTGTGGAATAATCCACCCAAAAATGGAATTGATCAACAAGTCAAACACAAAGATAAAAATCATCATAATCAATACAACCTACAAGCCCAACACCTGGTTCACCATACATTTCTTTTTCCTGAGCTGTGCCTCTAAAGATTCAAGACACCACAAAAACAATACTATATCTGCCAAAAATAATTCCTCAAAACATACGTATCTGTTGAAGTGGCCATGTGTGAACTACCTACAACAAGAATTTCTCCATTCACACAAATGAAGAGAGCCTATAATGGTGGTTAATGAAAATGTTTATTCATTGTACCGTTAATTAAATCGCCAACAATACATGTACCTCTTACCATTTTTATACATCCCGTACCCCATTTAACACCTGCCATAACAGTTACTAATGAATATCAACCGTTGATGTTTTATTTGGTTGAAAATGGAATATAATAAAATCCATAGACAATTTGGAAAAACACGAAAAAATAATATTTTTCGTTCCCCTGTGTATCATTGAGAAAGCACCCGTGTACCCTCAATGGTAAGCATAATACAGTTTGGGAACTGCCGACCTAAAGGAATTACTACCCCAACTACAAACATATGTGGCCTAGCCCTGCACCGTGGAGAGACCAGAAAATTTACATGAAAAATGTTTTGAAATTATTATTCCTACATTTTTTCTAGTTGGAAATTTAAGGGACACTTTTAATATTCATAAAGGCAAGCCTTTTAAATATCAAGTCATAAGGCTTGTCTTAAATTTCAAGTTGTACATTTGACACATCTTCAGCAATTTGTATTATATTTATACTGCATATGTTTTAAACTTTAACACCTGCCTGATTCCCAGGTTCGCCACTGACCTTGTCTACCATCCCATAACTAACAGAGGAATGGATGGGAACATGACACAAACTGGGAGAGTGAAATATTTATAATTTACAATTGTTTATATGCTAAAAACAATGATCAACATATACAAAACACAAAGATAAAATATTGTGCTAAGAAAGGTTATAATATACAGCTTTAGGAAAACTATTAAATGATTTCGGCTGAATAAGTTAATAAGAATCAAATAACTGAAGCTATTATGTATGCATTTAGTGAGGGATCACTCCACACAGATATATTCTGAAAATTGAAAAATGACACCTGGACACTGGGTTCGATTCCCGTGTCCAGGTGTCATTTTCCAATTTTCAGAGAATGAATAAGTTAGGTTTAAGACCTGCAGAGTAAAAAATAAGTAGATATGAGATGCTCAAATCCTCAATACCTTGAATCCTATGGTGTGCAAGAAATTAGAGATTAGTAAAAATCTCTAAAATATAACTCTAATACAATTATTAAGAACTTGACTTCAAATAAGAAAACTAAGCAGTTGATAAGAATAATTATATAGACTTGTGGGTTTGGGAGGATAACAAAATCACTAAAAAGGACAAACTTGTATCAATATAATTAATTTACCAAAAAAAGTGTTCTCTTTGTTGTTTATGATGTACCTGGGTCAGTTTTTTATTCAATCCATATATTTTCCACTACTAGGGCTAGGGCTGTTGTAACTTCATATGCCTTATAATATAACTTAAGACTAGCATAAGCACAACATCCAGTCCCAGGCTGTTAATTTATTGATGTGAAAGGGCAAACCCACATTTCGCCAATGATACATATTTTGGCCACGCCGAGAATCGAACCCAGGACCCTTATCTTAGTAGAGAAACAAGCTACAGACTAAGCTAAGGTGTGTTTATAAAATACTAGATTTGACAAACATAAATATCATTTATCAGTGGCACCAAACCTTAAACTCTTATTTTTACTTTAACAAAAACCATACTTTTTAAATATTCCAAGATTCTAATTTGAATTTGAGAAAAATAGGATTCGACCCAGCTCTAATAATATGATAATACAGTATTCATAGCCTTTATTTGAAGAGAGGCTTCAAGTTTAATTTCCCCCAAAACAGTAATATGGCCGGAAAACGATTATTTTTCTTGACAATAACGTTTCTATTTTTATTATTTATTTATCACTACATCTCACTACCCGTTTAGGCTGGAGAATTTTAATATTTGGTTAAATGGACCAACTTATGCGAATATATTAATTTATTTTAGCCATCTGGTGGAATTGAACTAGGCTGCTAGATAGGTAGGTAGATACAGTATCATCAATTAATAATTGATTCGAAAGGTTGAACACAAAGATGGATTATTAGTTTACTAATAGTGGTGTATACATCAAGGGGGACTAAACTAAGATTAAACCATTCACTATGAGTAAGGCTGCTAAGATTAAACCGTTTACTTTGAGTAAGGCTGCTAAGATTAAACCATTTACTTTGAGTAAGGCTGCTAATATTAAAACCGTTTACTTTGAGTAAGGCTGCTAAGATTAAACCACTAGCTATGATTAATGGCCAAGCGTAAAGGGGTAAAGGGTGGCGGCGGGGAGGGCGATTGGACAGAGGCAGGGCGAGGCTTTCCGTTATTGTTTTTATTGAATCAACACTAGATATACCCTGATTTTAGTTAGTTATATCAATAGTTAAAAAATTCAATCATATTTCTTTGTGTCTAAAATTGATAGCATACTATAATATACTATAATATTTATGTTATTTTATAGGTAATAATAATATCTATCAAAAGGGACACCTACATATAACATGACTTGATGTAAGAATATATTAAAATTATTTAAGTAACTTTACTAACTAACTTCTACTCTTCTTACTACCAAAATCATACTAGGAGTCCTACTACTCAAGATACATAAAAATCAGTTTTATATTTTGCTATCAATAACCATTTTCTACTCTTTTATAATTAATAGCAACAATGGATGACAAAGTTTATTTGCCTTCCAGAAATCATAATTTTGCAAATATAGTGAAATCTCTTACTAACAGGCCCCTTTTGAGATTTAAAAAAAAGTTTGTTATTAAGAAGTATCTGCTATTTGGAAAAATATTTCAATTAGTTTTTTAAAAACACTGTTTGAGCAAAGTTTAATCTCTATTAACCTATATATTGTGGATGTTACCTACAACAATCTAGTTACAGTAACTGTGTAGTATTGTATACTGCAAGAATGTCTAAGTTGTGGCCCACACATTGGCTGAGAAATGATTCTGTGTCTGATTTATAATTCTATAAACTAAGAAGGAATACACAATTTGGGGCCATGACATTAATAAATTGAGCATTACTTTGTAAGATTTAACAAGTGAGGTTGACATACCAAATTTTCCCTCTCTACTCTTAAGAAACTGACACCAACATTTTTTTTCAACTTGTGCAATGTCTGGCAGCACATACATGTGTGAACAGTTAATTTTCTTTTTGTTAAGTAAGAATTTTCAATGACCCTTATGACCAAACAAGTGTGATACATCCAATATCCAAGAATTAATACATATACCTATTGTTCATAGCTTAATGTACAGATTGCATAATAACACACATCAATATGTAAATTATTATTATTATTATTATTATTATTATTATTATTATTAGCACCGCGTCTTACTACCCGTTCGGGTTATACGCACTTACGCTAATGTGTAATGGTAGGGTGATTGCGAGATGAAATGGAGGACCTACAGTTTAACGTGGAATCCGAACCACGGTGGAGGCCTGGCATTCCCCACATTCCCAAGATGTCTTGTCAGAGGTGAAGGAAGGGTTTGGTAATCAGATAAATCTATGCCGGGACCGAGGATTGAACCCCGGCCGCCAGCACAGAAGTTTTACACCTTACCCCTAGATCGCCATTATGTAAATTAAAATAAATGTAAACAGTAAGCCTTCTGTAGTGTACATGCGCACACAAGCCACTGCCAGGACTATCCCCACCCACCTTGATGGCTTAAAAGGGATGGGAAGTACGAACTTGAAATGCTATAGTCATTACTACGCAAGCCATTTTAGAGACTTTCCCGAGAGGGGGAAAGCAGGACTGCTCACATTTTGCATGAAACTGTGGCATTACTGACATTCCTACAGTAACATGATGAATATGGATGGGTGTTTTCAACTTTTGTCCATATTTAGAGATGTTTATGCATAAATGTCTGTTTCTTTTAATGAGAAAGTTTGTTATTAGGAAGTTGTTTCACCATAGGAGCCCATGTTATTTTGCCAGATATATCACTGTACTCCCAAATAATTGCACTTTTGATAGGGGTGGAAAATAAACGGTTACTATCAGCTTCATCATAAATATGCTTTCATTCGAATTTGATAGAGAGTTTGTTTCCTCTTTATTTTAAGATAACATTTTATGTTTGAATGACAGGAATACTTGGAAACAGAAAGTTATCACGTTACACAAATAAAATAATGTATTATCATGAGAACAAGAACTCTTAAATCAAACATCCAACTTTTAATCTCTTGGGTTTTCTATTCAAGCCCACAAGACAAACCATAATCAAGATGTAAACTTTTTTATTTTATTGTTAGGATTGTGTTTATTTTTTGGCCTGTAAGACTATAAAATAGATTTTTTTTTCAGTGTATTGATTGACTTACTATTTGTAATGCGGCCAATATTTCTTTAGCTCAAATTTACTGCAAGGATTCAAACCAAATTCCTCATGGGTATTCTATTTTTCAAATAAATCATTAAACTAGAAGGTACAATGTTAAATCAGAAATACCTTTTAAAATAAATTTCAAATATGAATATTGAAAAAGTATTTTTATTTCTTTCTGTCATGTCAAATTAATTTTTTGAAATAAATATATACAATGTTTTTAAACGTTGTCAAAGTTAACCAAACAAGAAAGTTCAATTTTCTTTATTAAATTGTTTATTTACAAAACACGTTAGTAAAAAACAAAAATCTCAATCTTGTCATTAACTCACACTCGGGTAATAGTTCCCGTAGGACTGATGCTTTAGCACTATGACAAAAACTTAAAACTTTGTGTGTCTGGACACTCACCCAGGTACATTTAGATGTCCTCAAGATTTAAAAAATGGCAACTGTAAAGCAACTTTTTAACAACAACAAACATAAGTACATACTTTTTTATTTACAATAAAATGTGAAAGTTTGTTTTATCATAGATTTGTTGAATCTCCCCAAACAAATTTACATGATTAAATACAGTATAGAAAACTGTAAAGTGTCAAAAAGAAATGTAAGAGTAAACCAGGAATTATGGGTATCTAATGCTCTTTATGTGCTAGTGTGGATGCATTTCTAGTATAGTAAACCCCCCAAAGTGTACCTGGCTACGATATGACATTCTAGTTTTTTAGGAAATTTTAAATTGAAGTAGAAGGAATTACATTTTATTGTTTATAAAAATGATTAGTGTGAAGTCATGTGATTGGTGTTTAAAACTACACGATTTGGGCTTGATGGGGAAATATATATTTCAGGAGATAAGAGGAGGGAGGAGAAATTAGACAAATGTCTGAATATGAGTACTTAGTTCTTTAATTTGTATCTTTCTTAATCCACAAGCTTATGCTTTATATTTTGGAATTTAATGACCCTAATTCATAAATAGTGGTTGTAATTATTTTGGGTTTCCAAAATTTTAGTCGACACACTATTTTTTTCTTCTAATATATAATATTTTATAAAATAGGGTTTCAATATGAAGCTAGGGAATTTTTTTAATAATAGTTTAATATTTTACAAAAAACAAATTTGAGTCCTTACTAAGCCTAAGTCACTTTTTAAACATTTTGTAAAAACTCCAAAAGTGAAAGGGCATTTGTTGATATTTAAAGTATGTTTAAGATAAGACAGTGTCATCTTACCTCGACCAGAAGCTTAGCGCACTTGACATCGGTGATGAGAGGCACAGAATAGTCCACAGCAAAGCGGCGAGTGCGGTAGCCGTGAGTCATGAAGGAGGACACGCGGCGAGCCCCGCCGTTCCTTATGGGCAGATTGATGACTAGGTCAAAGTGTTTCTTAGCAAGGAAGTCTGACAGGTGGCTGGGTTCACCATCTGTCAGGCTGTCAAGTTCCTCGAATGTCCATTGAACAGGCTCCACCTGGTAGACATTTTACAAAAGATATAAAAATAATAATAATATCGGTGTTTGTGACATAATAAGAATGAGGTAATTTATAACTGTTGAGAAAACATGTGGTGGGAAATTTAAAGGAAATGCATTAATATCTAGAAAAGTAATGGAAAGCCACTATGATAAACTACATCTCTGGTGCAATCAGTTAGGATTGAATCCTGACATTTAAAACCAAAATCAGACACTAAAAATATGAACTTGAAAAAATGGGCTTATTTGTTTTTATGTTCAACATATGGGCCAATTAATCTGTAAGGTAGGGATGAGGAGGCCATCGTAAAGGAAATGCATTCTTATCAACGCAGATGGGAAAACCACAAATAGAATTTCAGATGAAAAACCAACCCCATCTGCCATCTTGCCCACAGGTATGGCTAATAGAAATTTTTAGAAACAGGTATTGAAAGTTTAAAAAATTGTTCTAAAAGACTTTTAACATTAAAACTTGACAAAAGTAAAATTGGTAAAGGGTGTCTTAATTGCCAATTAAACTAGGCTTAGGGTCGTCATAATCGTTCTTAGATTCTGGTTAGGTAGTTAATTAAACCTAAATGAAATGGTACAAAACACCACACAAACTTCCTCTCGCCTTTATCTAAAAAATGAGAGACATTTACTTAAAACTCATTATATTTATTAAATAAGGTAATAAACACTGCTGTAGAAACATTCTGCACCTAAATGAAATATACACATTTTTACAAAAACAATGAGAAAAGAGGAACATCTCTCTGTCCATATGTGCAGACTATAAAAAACATTGGGGGTGCTCTATAAAGAGGAGTGTGGGTGTGGCATAATATTTGCAAATTTTGAAGCGCCGTATTTAAAAAATAGGCCAAAATTAAGGTGCAATTTGTTAGTCTCAATGTATGTTTAGTAAAATAAAGTATGAATAAATTTATTAAAAGTAGTTAACAAACATGCACAACACAAAAATAATACATGCAACACAAGTACAGCCACCAAACAAATTATAATGGAAACATGTTGACAATGTCAGGCTGTCAGTTAACGAGTGGTGAATGCTATCAACATATTATTATTATTAGCACCGCGTCTTACTACCCGTTCGAGTTATACGCACTTACGCTAATTTGGAAGGGTTTGGTAATCAGATAAATCTTTGCCGGGACCGAGGATTGAACCCCGGCTGCCAGCACAGAAGTCTGACACCTTACCCCTAGACCGCCAGGTCACCCGCTCACAACATAATATCGCTCTCTTACATATCATATGGCAGCACCTGCCATCTGCTATGCTAGAAAACACTGTTCGCAGCACAACCCTATATCCAAGATAGAAGTAGCGCCATAATATTAAAGCTTTAAAAAGACTGAAATATTGGGGGTGCTAAGCACCGCTGAAAATATTTTTGGAAGTGCTTAATATGCAATGCAAAGCACCCCCGCAGTCGGCGTCTATGTCTCTGTCCACCAACAATCAATTCTCGATTTCAAAGACCCAAATTATAATAAATTTGCTTATAGCTTTGAAAACAGTGGTTATATGAAAATATTTTATTTTTTATTCTATACTGATAAGTTATTTTATATTTCAAATAGTTGTGGAGGGATATATGATCATATTTGAAAATTTTCACTTATGTAAAGTCATTTTCATGGAGAAATGAGGATTTACATCTTGTTTGTCATGCTAAACAGTTTCTAGATATAAAATTTAATCAAAATTGTAGGAGAGAATTTGGAGAAAATTGAATTTTTTTTGCCCTTCCATAAAGTACCTTTAATTTTAGGGTTAGATATCTAATTTCAAAAATCCCTTGGGAGAACCTTATGAAAACCCTAAATATAATTTTTTTGCCCAATCGGTAAAATGGTTTTGGCTCTAGGCCGAGATACAAACACATAGGCAGAATTGCGAAAACCACCTTTTCAGTTTCAGGCGGTCATAAAATGTCAACATTTCACAAACTGTTGAGTTAAATGTTGTTGTTTTTTGACGACCACTATAGTTCTCTCTCCAAGCAGTCGAGAGATGGTAAAAATTGAGTGTCTTTTCTTCTTGTAAGATGAAGAGTTACGCTAGAAATTACACACATGTTATGATTTTAAAATGATTTCAATTGTATTACAAATAGTTTTGCCTTGATTGACTATAGAGTATGGGTTTATCTTATAAGACGCATCACGGGGAAACACGTTACCTTACATGATAAAGTATTAGTAGTTATGTAATTTCTTTTCTGGAACTGACAAAATTAGGTGTTTCCTAGCATGAAATGGGGGAATTTTAGTGTGGTTGTCAATTATTTCTTCAGAATACACATTGTATTGAAAAGTTTAAGTAAGTGCTACTAAAGAACATATAGCAAGAGTCATGATATAATCACATGACAATAGGCAAGCAGCAAAGTCCAAACAGATCACGATTATATCTGTTCTGATTTTTTTTTTCATTCATCAAAGTAGTGATATAAATAAATGAGTGATTGACACATAATGTGATGCTAAATATAGTTTGGCACCCTCAAAAACTTTTCAAGATAATGCTGACAAGACATCAAGAGATGATGAAATGATAAATTAGATCTTTATAAAAATTTTATGTTGGGTGTTTATGCCCCCTTTTTGAATATATTGATTATATCAGTATACACATTATAAACTAAATTAATTCTAATGTCCACCTGCTGTTAATTTCTCACTATGAAAGGATAAGCCACAATTTCACCGATGATAAATTTTTTTGACCTTATCAGGAATCGAGCTTAGCTCATTGAGTAGACCTGCAACTGAATGAACTAAATTGTGGGACAGCTCCTTTAGAAATTTGTAAATATGGGTTACAACGGCTTAATGAAATATGAAGTAGATGAGAAAGAAAAACTACCAAATATTTAGCTGATTGTGATTGAACTCAGGGCTAGTTTAATGCAAAAGTTTTATTTTGCCCCCCTCCATCTGAAAAAACTGTGGAAAATACTATATATGGCCATTTTAAAACTAGACCCTATGTATGCAACTTTGAATGTTCTTTCCCAATTATGTTACACATGTCTTTCCTCAGAACTCAGGAAATATATTCCTTCAGAACAGGATTGAATTTTGAAATCAACTCTTCAAGCCTGAGAAAATTCCCATTATTTTTGCTGTGGAGGGTTTCATGAGTTCCTAGAGAAGCCATGTTGTGTTGGGCAAGATGGCACAGACTTTCTCGCTCTATTGTTTGAAAAGGGAGTAATATATGTGAAACGAAATAATTTACACTAGCAAACCCAACCATAAATTGCACTATATTTATGTAAAACATTTTTTGTATCTCGGTTTTATATTTTACAGTTTTATTTTTAAAGAATAATTGCCCTCATTTGTATGTTTGGACCGATAAAAAATATCGATATTGGGTCCACAAAGGTCAACACTTTGTATTAAAATTTCAAATTCCGGTTAAAATTTCTGGCATTTTATTGGGTATTCCAAATCTTCATGCTATCAGATTGCTATTAAATTCCTCACTTATAAATTTTGACCAATAAAAAATGTAAATATTGACTATTGAGTTTAAAATGGAGATAGATAATTGTTGTACAAACATTTCTCCTAAGAGGTTTGAGGACAAACAACATGAACTTTTAGAGACTTATATTTAATTACTCTATGGCAGCGGTTCCCAAAGTGTGCTCCGCGAAACATCTCCAAGTGCTCCGCGGAGAAATTGTAAATACAAATAAAATAAATGTTACAAGATCTAAAAATTGTTTATTTGTGCGGTCATAAACTGTTTTTAGATAAGTATTGTGTAGAAATAATTTAGCTCCTGCATCGTGCCGTAAAGCAGTGTAAATAGCAAGTATTATGGATCCAAAGTGCATTGTCATGCGGCACCTCAGTCAGGTTTACCTGCCCGCACCTTCTCGGAACCACACAAAACATTGAGAAAATCCGTGTAGCGCACAAACTTCACGCGGCGAAACCAGGCAGATAGGCTCAATGGCACCAGCTAATCCCGGCTCATTGAGAGCCTCATCTTACCTAAAGATCTGATTGTTAGCTTTGACACTTTTACAGAATTTTCTGGAAAGTCTCTATTGTATATTAAAAACTCTTTGTTTCTTCGCTCTTTCATTCTGTTGCGGTTCATTCAATGTTTAGTCAGGAGTCGAAACGAGTCAAATTGCAGTGCGGCGTTATTTTTTCACGGGTGCTTTTGTTGTGTGATTAAAAAAAAATAATTACGTTAATAACTTTAATGGATCTTCCCTCTTGAGGACGAAACACCTGCCTATTACAGGTTTTTTGGAGCACCTACGTAGTGATTTAGAAAATATCATAGATTTGCTTTCAATGGATCGCTGGCTGAAGTCTGGATCCTTAAAAAAGACTATTAAAACCTCCGCCACAGTTCCTCCAGTAGCTATGGAAGCATCAACAGCTAACAGGTATGTACAAATATTATGTTAGATGCATTTTTTTAAACGTTGAATAGTGTTTATCTATTGGGGTCTGCTAGAATAAGAGCGTGTGTCATTAAAACAAGTAACAGCTTTGGATGCCAATAACACAGGACCTAAAAGAAGAGATAGGGACTAAGGTACATACAACTTTATACAAATTAAATAGTAAATAAAGACTTTTCAGTATATGCATTGCATGTTGTACATATTGTTGCACTTTTAACAAAAATAGATTTCAGCTCAGGTTATTTTCGAATTTTGGCTAGTTAATTGGTAGTAACCTTGAAGCTGCAGCCAATTTGATGTCACCAAGCGATAGGATAAGATGGTTACTCACATTTAACAAGCATTGTGAGCAAACATGCGAGAAACATTTACATTCTTAAACAATATTCAACGTTAATTTAGGAGCAATGGTTATTTGATCAATTGTTTTATTAAATACTTGACATTTATTATTATCATTAATATTATTTACCCAGATGATACGAATATTATTTTTATATTGTAGTGTGGAAGAAGATGGAGCAGTTGCCAATGCTAGAATTGCTGGACAGGATGAAGGGTTTTTAGACGAATCAGCGACAGCAGGTGTGACAGAAACTTCTGAACTGTTGAAAGAACTGCCTAGTACTAGTTCTTTGGAGATCAGTGCCACAGGTAAAAAAATTATATATAGGAAGTATCACGATTCCTACTTGGATATTGGATTTGTTGAGACTAGTGACAACAAACCACAGTGCTTAGTTTGCATGAAAGTTTTGCCAAACAGTGCGATGTTCCCAGCAAAAATGCGCCGTCATTTTGAGGGGGTCCATCCAGAATGCAAGGGCAAACCGACTGATTTCTTCAGAAGGAAGTATGGTGAACTTACACAAGCCCAGAAAATTATATCTTATCACTCAAAAACAGTTAATGAACAGGCTTTGATGGCGTCCTACTTAGTCAGTTACCGAGTTGCTCAAGCTGGCGAAGCCCATACCATCGCTGAAAACCTTATAAAGCCTTGTGTAAAGGACATAGTTGAATGTATGCTGGATGCAAAAGCCACGAATCTAGTAGACACCGTTCCTTTGTCAAATAACACGATTTCGCGACGAATCGGGGACTTAGCAGAGGATGTGAAAGCTACTTTACTTTCACGAATAAAATGCACTAAGTTTTCGCTCCAAATGGATCAATCAACGGATGTGGCTGGATTGGCAATTTTAATAGTATTTGTACGCTACCAATACTTGGAGTCTTTTCAAGAGGATCTGCTTCTCTGCAAGCCTTTACCAACTAACACAACTGGCGCTGAAATTTTCAAATTAATAGAAGAATTTTTCACAGCGAGTGACATCCCATGGGATAATTGCGTTGATGTGTGCACGGATGGCGCAAAGTCCATGACTGGGAAGACGTCCGGTGCTATCTCAAGAATAAAACAAAAAGTCAAGGAATGCAGCAGTAGCCACTGCATCCTCCACCGCCATGCCCTTGCTGTGAAAAAAATGCCACCCTTCCTAAAAGAAGTCTTGGACGAAAGCGTGAAAGTAATTAATTTTATCAAATCTAGACCTAAAAATACAAGACTATTCAAGCTGTTGTGTGAATACATGGGGAGTCTACATACGTCTTTACTTCTTCACACAGAAGTAAGGTGGCTTTCTCGTGGCAAAGCTTTGACTCGGCTCTTTGAAATGAGGGCTGAAGTCAGAACCTTCCTGATTGACAACGACTTCGCTTTGGGAGACAGGCTGTGTGATGAGCATTGGGTTATGAAATTGGCGTATTTAGCAGACATTTTAAAAAAAGTTAATGACTTAAGTATCTCACTTCAAGGGAAAGCAGTAACCGTTTTTGACGCCAGCGATAAAGTACAAGCGTTTAAAAAGAAAATAAAGTTTTGGGCGGATTCAATGAAAAATCTAAATCTAGACAGTTTCCCAATGGTAAAAGAATTTAGAGAAGAACTAGATTCTGACGTACCCGAATATATCTTAAATGAGTTTCACGTTCATCTGCTAAATTTGCTTGATAGTTTCAACTGTTATTTTCCAGAAGAATTCCACGATAAAATAAAAGAGAACTGTTGGGTTGTAAACCCATACTCTGCTGTGTCGGAAAAGCCAGCCTGTCTTACATCACACCAGTATGAGTGTATGATTGATTTGACATCAGATTCTGTGGTAAAATATAATTTTGCAACTAAGAATTCACTAACAGAATTTTGGTGTCAGCTAAAAGACGAATTTAAAGTTTTATCAGAAAAAGTGAAAATCATCCTTTTACCGTTTACAACAACTTACTTATGTGAATCAGGATTCTCTGCTTATGTGGCTACTAAAACAAAATATAGATCCCACCTGAATGCAGAGCCAGATATTCGGTTGCAGCTGTCCCAAATTAAACTAGATATAGCCACATTGTGTAAATCAAAACACTCCCATCCTTCTCATTAGAATCTAAGTTCTTTGGGTATGCTTTATCGTTCTTTTTCGGTACCAAGCTAAATTTTTTATTTTGAAACTGTAATACCTTATATAGGTGAGTAGTATTGTATATTTACACTACCTGCTTTGAATTCGTTCTCAAATGTGTTGCATTACTTTATGTTTTTTGTTGTTGGTTTTCGTGTATGTATTTAAGTAAGTTCCTTATTTCTCTGAAATTAGTGTAGAAAAAATATTTATAATGAATCAAACTTGAGGTTTAAGGTGAGTATGCAGCGGACGTGAGTTAAGGAGAGTTAATTTAAAGTTTCTAGATTTAGAGCAAAACATTTTTTTTTTTGCCAAAATAAGAAAAGTATTTCTTCTATAAAAACATAGAGTTTAATTTTCTTCACATGGTGACCTAATTAGTTGTTGAATATCTGTCGTGAACAGAGCAGCATTATCTAAGAAACTTTTTAAATGTGGAGAAAAATTTGTTATTAAATTCCAGGACATCCTTGACAGATATTCAAGACATTTTGATCTAGCCACGTGAAGAAAATTAAGCTTTATGATTCTATAGAAGCAATATTTAATTTATTTGATCCTAAAAAAAAGTATTGCTATAAAAATGCAAAAACACTCGCCTTTTCTTGCATCCCCTGCATCCCCACCTTAACATGTCCAAATGCTTAAAAATTTGTTTCCAGAGACAATAATGCTGTCATTCGGTTACTACCTATGTAGGTGCTAGGTGAAAATATCTTCGCCTTTATTCCGAATACACGTATGTGCAAAATTAGTGTTTAGAGAGAAAAAAAACGTAAAGTTCTAATTTTCAATGTCTTTCAATGGGAAACATTAAGTTTGGATCAAAATATGCTATTTTGAATTTGAAAAATAATTCGTGATTTTGTTATATGATAAAAAAAATTGTCTAGCAACTTGAAAATGTAGTTACGTAAAAATATCCAAAAATGAACATGGTCTAAGAGCAACGATAGTGCTCCGTCACGAATTTCTCTCCCGAGAAGTGCTCCGCGACTCAAAAAGTTTGGGAACCGCTGCTCTATGGCATTAGAGAATTAATGCGTTAAAACTTAAGTAGTATATGTTTACAACTAAAGCTCACAAGATTAATATATTATATATATTAATCTATTTGCCAATATCTCAGAAACTGTTGGTTATATAAAAATATTTTATATAATATATTTATATATTTTTAATAGTACTACAATTTTGCAATGAAAAGTTATTTATTATCTCAAATAGTTGCAGAGATACAGAAGTTTCTGCTTCTGTAAAGTACCCTAAAAGTCATTTTCATGGGAAAATGAAAATAGCCAGTTTATTTATAATCTTAATCAATGCCTAGATATGAATTTTAATCAAAATTGTTAGAGCCAATTTTGAAAAAATTGTTTTTTTCTCTTTTCGTCCTTTATTAAACTACTCTTAATTTTAAGTTTAAACAGACAGACAGGCGTCATTGAAAAGACCACCTCTTAGGGTTCGAGGGCTCATGAGCCGTCGACATCCATCAACATTTCAGGCTAGATTTTTTTTAACGGTTGCAATACTTTACCTTTTGTGTTTGAAAAGTTAAAAAATATATATTTGTGTATAGCTTGAAAGTTATTGGTTTTATAAAAATATGCTTCTTATAAAATATTTGTATTATAAAGAGAGCTACATATTTGCAATTATCAGTAATTTTATATCTCAAATAGTTTCGGAGATACGATTTAAAAAATGAGAATTTACACATCAGAGCCTTTAAACCTATAAAAACCTTAGATACCAGGTTTTAGCCATCGGTAAAATAGTGTAGGCTCTATTCGGAGTTACAGACAGAAATACATTCAAAAAATTATTTTTCAGAATTGGGGGGGGGGATCATGAAATGTCGAGTCATAAAAATCTCAAGTTCAATTTTTTTGATGATTACAATACTTTCCCTACCTGTAAGATCACAAAAAGTAAAGATACTAAAATAGCGAACAAAAATTTAACCAAAAAAATAATAATAATAAAAAGAATCACATTTCATATGAAAATATTTGTTTGCAACAATCGGGATGGGCCCTAAAATCCTTCAATTCCTAAGGATATTTTAGATTCTAAGTTTCGAGATTCAAATTCTTAAAATAAATAATCGTTTTCAATTGTTCAGGTGAAATTTGATTCATAGAGCTCTAATGCTGCTTAATGGTGGTATAAAGATGACAACCAGACCCCAGACCATTAATTTAATACTTAACTGAATGTATGAATGTGTTAATGAATGGATTATAAGAAAGCATGTTAACATTTAGTTACTATTTATATATTCTGATCTTCTATTATATTTAAATTTACTCTTATGTCAAAAATATTTTCCAATATCTTGATTCAGGATTCGAAGGTAAAGTGGAGATTCAGATTTGTAAAGTTGTGGATTAAACACAACTCTAAGCAATATATTTTTATTTTAAAGAATGAGATATGTTTTATAATTTTAAATCACATTAAATGTGAAGATGAAGCTACCACGAATCTTTCCATGTTAAAGTGCACCTTTATCACTGCTTGTAAGTGCAAAAGAACAACTGATTATAGTGGACAATGAACCTATCAAACCTTGCCCTGATTAATTTAACTATCTAATATGAAGACAAACTAGTTTCTCACAACCACAGAAAGCCCATTCTCAGTAATTGTTTGGTAAAAAAGGTAGAAAAAAAATTAGCCGTACAATTCTATTATTTTTAATTCAGAAGATAAATTTAGAGAAAATAATTGGTCATATGCAAAGGATGAAATAAAGCATGCATATGACAACAACTTGAGAAATACAATGGCAAATATATATATACATATTTTAAAATGCCATTTATTTATATAAAAGTGGATAAAATGACATGTAAATGGTCGAACAGCAAACCACAACACAATGGTTAGTGATTTTAATATTTGGATTTATGTTTTGTGATAGGTCTGCAGTATGTTCTCATGTTGTGTGAACAGAGTGTTATTTACTCTTGTGGACATTTCTTAATTAATCACATAATATTTTACTGTATATTTTATATAATTATTTATTTAGTTCAAAATAACGTTTACATCTTTTTTTTAAGTAGTACACTAATCACAGGCGCTATTAATGACAATCTATCAAGTAGGGATAAGAGGTCAGTTTAAAGGAAGTGCACTCACACTAGCACGAAAGGATGATGGGGAAAAGCACAACAAGGAATCAAATGTGAAAAACCACCTCCAATGCACCTGGTCAGAATTCGAACATTAACCTCCTCATCGAAGGGATGCAATGTAAGTCTGATGCGGTTTTGATCAAGACAAAAGGAATTATTACCAGTTTTTTTTCTAATGTTTGTGTTTTTTCTCTCTATCAAACATTCAATTTATAAAATTTAAATCAACTGGAAACATTTAATTCGGGCCTTGAAATTGAAGCATCTAATTATTATTATTATTATTATTATTAGCACCACGTCTTACTACCCGTTCGGGTTATACGCACTTACGCTAATGTGTAATGGTAGAAGATAAATCTATGCCGGGACCGAGGATTGAACCCCGGCCGCCAGCACAGAAGTCCGACACCTTACCCCTAGACCGCCAGGTCACCCAGTTGAAGCATCTAAATCCTACTAATGATACATGCTGAATAGTGTAAACTAAAGTTATTTGTGATATTACATATTTGAAAAAAAGTAATCATGCTAAATTAAAACACAAGCTCTTTGTCTTAGTACAGCACTGCTTTATGTACTGAGCTATCTAGGTTATTATCAATATCCAATTCACTGTTCTTTAACACTGCATGGAAGAGTTTTATTTAGGTGTCTTTCTTTGCTTGTTCAATGTAATGGAACCGGAAACTAATAATAATGTAGACAGAGAAAGACGAGGGTCGATTTTAAAGATACACCTTAACATTTAACAAGATAGGATACATAAAACTGTACAAAATAAAAATGTCTTCAATTGACCTAGCTGGAGTTGGAAACATGAAATAATGGGCCAAAAATTAAGCATACTTGTATTAAATAATTTTACTTGTGACATAGTAATGGTTCTAAATATGCTTACAAAAGAGCATTAATGAACTATTCAGCTAAGCTGACATTGGTTTACATGTAAAATGAAATCTAATTGCAAAATAACATTGGCTCTTACGGTGAAACAACTTCCCAATAATGGACACAGACACTTCTAAAGACACATTTATTTATATCAATCTCTATAAACAATGTTCAAAATTTGAAAAATTCACTCAATATTGTATTTGACTGTAGGATTGTTAGGAATTCATGAAACACATGATGTAGTGTAGTAAGGAAACGATCTATAATATAAACGTAGAAGTCAATATAAAAAATATAAAGGTATAGTTTGGAATTGTTACAAATTCACAAAGTTCAACTTGATTAGATTAAGAACTCTAATATATAACCATCATAGTATAACAAAAGTGAATGTGTATTAGATTGAATATAAATTTTTAATGATCAACAACAAAATCCAGAAAATCATTAAAAATAGTAGCGAAAACAAAACCTACCCGAAAGAACTTCTTGTCCTCAAACATCTCAACAACAAATTCAAAAGTAATAATATCATAAATATAAAAGCAGATAAAGGAAATACCATAGTTATTATCTATCACAATGACTATGTATCAAAAACCATGGACTTCATTAATAGCAACATCATCACTGAACTTAAAGGTGATCCCACCACCAAATACCAAAAAGACATCAACATCAAAACCACCCTTAAAAACGCTCCTCTAATTTTTTTCTCCTAAGGACAGTTTCACGTTCATCAACATGAATCCTAAAGCACCTAGCTTCACTTCTATTCCTAAAATTCACAAACCTAATATCCCTATACGACCTCTAGTCAACTATCAAAATGCCCCTGCTTATAAAACAACCAAATTTCTTGCCAAAACACTCCTGCATAATCTACAACTCCCATATACTCATAACGTAAAGAGCTCCTATGACCTAATCAGTAAACTAAAAAATGAAAACATGAATAACCAATCAAAGTTCTTGTCACTTGACATTTCCAATTTATATACCAATGTTCCCATAAACGAAACCATTAACATCACAAAAAACATTCCTGCAACAAACAATGCTTATTCTGAATATATCAAACAGATCATCTCCGTTCTAAAAACTGTCTCTAATCAAAACTATTTTCAATTTAACAACAAATTCTTCTCTCAAAATGATGGTCTATTTATGGGTTTGCCCTTTTCATGTCTTATGTCTGAAATCTTCCTACACCAATATGATAACAAAATATTAAATGAACTTAAAACATTTTTCAACGTAATATTTTATTGCCGATACGTTGACGACATTCTGGTGATTTATGAACTTTCTCCAAACTCTTCCTTACCAGACATAACTTCCAGTATGAATAACATTCATACCAATCTCAAATTCACAGTGGAACATGAAATCAACTACCTAGACCTTTAAATAACAAAGAACAAACTAAACCATTTTGAATATAAAGTCTATAGAAAACCCATGCTATCATTCCAAATGATTCCAATCATCCCGTTATCCACAAAAATGCAGCTTTCAACAGATTATCATACCGACTACTTAATATACCCCTAAACAAGAAAAATTTCAAAATTGAACTCAACATTATCAAACAACTAGCCGTACCCAATGGTTACTCCCATTCTTTCGTGTACCACATCCTCCAGAAACAAAAATCACAATCAAACAACAAAACTACTTTAAAGAACCTTCATACCAATCCTGACAGCTAAAGCAAATGGATCAAATTTAATTATACTGGCAATGAAATTAACAGCATTACTAACATCTTTAAAAACATAAACTTAAAATCGCCCTCAGCACTAATAACAATATTAAAAAAACATATCAATAATTCCAATCTCAATAAAGTCAACCAATATCAACATAGCAGTATATACCAACTCACCTGTGAATGCGACAGCGTATATATAGGTCAATCAGGACGTCAGATCTCAACTAGGTTTTTTGAACACATAAGTGATTTTAAACACGATATAAATAAATCTAAATTTTCAGAACATCTCAAACTATCCGGTCATCAACCCACCCCCATGGAAAAAATGTATGAAGCTTTTGTATAAATCTCCTAAAGGTACAACTATGAACATTACAGCAAATATATTTATTCAAACCGCTATACTTAACAACAGAAACGTTCTCAATGAACAAACCAACTTCGAAAATCAAACACTTATTAATACTCTAAGGAACCTACCCCAACACACCAAAATTAAATAATATCCCATCTGCTCCATGCCCATCCTTCCATAGTAGTAAATGATGACCTGTTCAGGCCAGTGTCGAGAAGATTAAAACCTTTCTCCATCCCCTTTGCTTGTCATTCTCTTTTTCTCTTCCCTCATTTTTATAAACTTGTCACATATTATTTTTCAACATCTCTCTCTATCTGTCTTACGCTCTAATATTATTAATCTCATATCACTGATTGACTTTCAATATCCTTGACTTCTTATTTTCTTTCTAAAACATCTGAGCCCAGTTCATATATACATGGTTGCGTATTACATTCTTTAAGTTCAGTTTCTGTTCTTCAGAGCTGATAAACTCATAATATGAGGCGTTAACTAGTAAATATGCTATTTCGTTATCTATGTTCATATCCTAATTTAACTTTTGCATATTTGATTTCTATAGCCTAATATTTCACATTGGAATTGTACCATAACTTGTCTTGACTTTTATTGTGTAGCCTGATGATGGTGTCGATATGATACGCCGAAACATGTCGTAACCTTGGGTTGAAATGTACCGGCTTTATGAAAAAGGAACAAGGGCATCAATCAGATAAGAGAGAATTCAATATGCAAATATACATTTCAATATTATTATTATTCAATCTTTAACCTTTAATAATCATTCAATCTTTAACCTATAATAATTCAATAACCATAAAATTTATCGATTTACGCCATCTTCACTTAACAAAACTTGACTTAAACTATTATGTTTTAATTTACTCATTTTAATAGGTTATATGTAAATGTATTGTATGTAAGATGGTCTTGCTGTTTTAATATCATAATGAATGTTAATCTGTTCTTTTAATTTAATAAATTTATATTCAATCTAATCCATATTCACTTTTGTTATTTTATGATGGTTATATATTAGAGTTCTTAATCTAATCAATTTGCAATCAATATAAAGTTTTATGGTTTTATTCAAGTTGAACTTTGTGAATTTGTAACAATTCCAAACTTCAACTATACCTTTTTATATTTTTTATATTGAATTCTACGTTTATATTGTTAGGAATGCCAGTGTCTCACAAATTGTGAAAGTTTTCAAAAATAGCTTATGTAGAATTAACTAGGGTACTTCAAGATCATACCTCCCACCCCTTATGAGTCATCAGTAGGGTGATGGTCCAGCAGTTGTTTGTGCTTGTGTGCACATATATAGTACAGAAGGCCTACTGTTACACAACATTTTATTTGTGTATGGTTTGTATTATGCAATCCGTACATAATAATTATCCTGCATACAGCACTGTACAGTGCAGTAATTAGATTGTTGTAGATAATATTCATAGTATGTATGTTCATATATATTAAACTGTATTTGAGAATAATGATTAAAAAGTTATATTTTTCCAAATAACGGATACCTCTTAATAATGGACATGTTTTTTTAATACTGGAAGGTTTTAACTATTAAGAGATTTCATTGTTCTTATAGTGTCATGGCTAGAATTATTACTGTAAGCTGTAAAGACATGGGAAAATATTAGCATATCCATTATTTTGCTGTCCCCCTCAACCCATAGCAAGTATGTCATCCCCTGTCCAACTCGTATCCTTACTTCTGAAATCAAATGAAATGTTTTATAGTTGGTTAACCTGTAAAAGTTGTGAGAATATTGAGAGGTCGAAAATGTGTCTGCCAATGTAAAAGACATAGGCTTTTATTATCCAGTTACATTGTTTAAGGCAATACAGTAAATTTAATTAATATACTTTTCTAAATAGTTTAATGAATGATTAAAATTCAACTCACTTTAAAACAAAACTGATGAAAGGCCTAGCTGTCTCTTTGTCTTGTACTCTAGCAGAATAAATTTTGATATTCCTAAAATTTACCATCGTAGGGCTGGGCCTATTTGGCCTACACTTAAATACACCATTAGGTAGAAAATAAGTTTTTTTAGATATGACCGAGGAACTGGATTTCTCGGTTGGTAATTAACAAAAATTTGGATTATAAAATATTTGCTAAGAATATATTTTGAGGATATATAAAATGGTTGACTGAAATAATTGATGTAAAATATATATTATTTTCTAAAAAAACTTTGAAATTCAACCAGTTTGAAACTATTATATTAACATTTTAAACTTTTTGTTTAGCAGTGCAAGTTTATATATATAAAGAAAGTTCTGACACTACCTGTTTGATCTATCTGCATATTTGCACATTGGGAACAGTAGGATTCATAAGCTATGTTTCCACATCTGCATGGTGGGGAAGAGGAAAACCATCTAGGAAAAATTACTTCAAACCTCAGCCTCCTCATCACCGGCAATTCAATATATTGCGAGAGTGACGTTTTAAATCATAAAGCCACTGATACGAGTAGTATATTCCACTTTAATTTCAGTAAATACTTGAAACATTACTGTAATCACAAGCAATTAATTTCACAGTTTGTTAGCTAGTATTTACATAAATGTCGATTTATTCTCTCGATTGTATCTTAAATTTGGTAAATATGAGTTCAATAAATAGCAACTGGCGACGGCTAAAGTAGCTCAAAAATAAGGTATTTTAGATTTGAGTTAAATAAATTTCTACATTTTACTATATTGCAATATCTTAACAATAAGATAAAGAAATAGGATAAAAATGGTGCCAGTGAATGAATTTGTTATTGACTGGTGAAAGGTTTTCAAGTGGAATTGATAAATATTAATATGATTCCCAATTATGAGTTTCAGGAGTGGGGGCATGAATAATTCACCTTAATAACTCAGGACAAGGTTTCAATCCAAACTAGCTGAATTGGGGTGATTGTTTTTTCAATTCTACTACCATAAAAATACCAGGTCAGTTGTTTTTAATTAATTTTCTTTTTCCATACCTTCAGTTGATGTGGTAATAAATTGGCACTTCATATAAAGTTATTTATTAAGAATTATGTAATGGTGTGGAAATATTATTTTTAAATCAAGATATTGTGTACCATCATATAAGGATATTTATGAGCATATATATTTTCTAATGTTCAAATATTGCAACTAAACATTTTTAAGGCTAAGCCATTAAAATATAAATAATAACATCTAAATAATTTTTTAAACGGTCTTAAAGAAATACTTATTATCTTACTAGCTATAAAAATGATGATCACTATATTTAGCCTCATATCAATGGTGGATGGAAAAATTCAAATGGTTAGTCACTATAACATTCAGTACATTAGATAAATATATCCTTAAATGTGCGTGGAAATGAAAAGTTAAGAACACAAATTATTTTAACTAGCTCATTGGGATACATTACTGCAAGCATAGTTTATATTTCCCCCATACAGTGATAAGTGAAAAGCATGTATGAGGATAACAGGAGGTGTGTTAATACGGAGAGTGGGAGGACGGCGTGGTTCCAAATAAAAAATGGAGTGAAGCACGGGAGCACACTTTCACCATTATTATTTGTAATGGTAAAGGAAATGGTCATGACCAAAGATGCAGGAAAATTCGGGGAGGAAAGAATGAAAGACATGATGTTTGCTGATGACTTGATGGTATGGGGAGAGTAGGAAGAGGGACAACTAACTACAAGAATGGAATGAGGAAGTGAAGGATTGTGGAGTGAAATTTAGCATGGCAAGGCGTGAAGTAATGGTAATGACAAGAAAGAGAATAAGTAAAGGCCTAGTAAAGCTATTAAGTTGAATGGAGTAGAGCTGAGAAAAGTACAGAATGCAAAATACCTTGAAATCATGATTGAGGAGATAGGTGAAAGTGGAGAGGATTTAATAAGATGATGACAGCAGGTAGAGGTGTTATAATGTATAGGTGTGTAATAGACCTACTATGGAGAAGAGAAGTGCCCTTGAAGTGTAAGGAAGTGTTGTACAGGATGTACTTTGTACCCGTTGTCACACATGTAGCAGAAACAAGGACAATTAATATAAGAAAAACTAGGAAAGAGTAGGCCATGGGAATTAAGTTTGTGAAGAGCATGTTAGTTGTCATGAGGAGAAACAAGATTAGGAATGAAAATATCTGTGAAAGAGTGGGGGTGCAGGAAGTACATGAGATAGTAGAGAAAGCAAGACTTAGACGGTATAATCATGTAATGTAGATACAAAAAGAGAAAATACCAAAGAAAATGTTGGAAATTAAGTATGTAGAAAAAGACCCTGCGGGAAGCCAAGAAAGAGATGGGAGGAGCAGATAGTCGAAAATATTAAGTAAGAGGAAGATGGAGGCATTTCACTAAAGTGACCCATCCACAGGCCGGAAACAGATGATGATGAGTTGAAAAAACTCACGAACAAAATATTTTTAACTAATTGATGTTTGGCTAATAAAATGTCATGAAATGGTATTTTCTAATTGGCTTTAGAGCAAATAACTTACATTGTGATTCTATGAACGTGATTAGTAAATAAATAAACCCATTTATATATTTTTTTTATTTAAAGCTGAATAGTTTTCTGAAAATTGAAAAATGACACCTAGACACGAGAATCGAACCCGGGACCTTTGCCATAGTACACCAATGCTCTAACCACCGAGCTATCCAGGAATTGTCCCGTGCCCAGGGTCATTCTTCACTCATATTTTAAGGCAGCGTCTATGATGGACATGCGGAAATTGTCGGCTACGAATGTGTGATTTTATTATTATGATGTGCTGGCGGCCGGGGTTCAATCCCAGGTCCCGGCACAGATTTATCTGATTTCCAAACCCTTCCTTCACCTCTGACAAGACATCTTGTGAATGTGGGGAATGCCAGGCCTCCACCGTGGTTCGGATTCCACGTTAAACTGTAGGTCCTCCATTTCATCTCACAATCACCCTACCATTACACATTAGCGTAAGTGCATATAACCCGAACGGGTAGTAAGACGCAGTGCTAATAATAATAATAATAATAATAATAATAATAATAATAAGATCACAAGCTATCAGATAACGCAGCCACCATCAACTCGGTAGTTGGCTTGATGCTGCCAATGAGTAGTTTTGCTTAAATAATTAACAAGATTTTAATGTGTATTTAATTGTAACTGTATGATGTTGCATGTCTTTGGAAAGACCAGAATCAATGTCACATTTTTTTTTATGATTAGAAATGTTCACACTTTTTTTTCTCAAGAGTATCTTTGAGTATTTTAGTCAAGTTTGCAATTCTTAGTTTGGTATCTGAAAAAGATAAGATAAGGCTATTCATACAACCTTCAATGAGGTCAGGAATGTTTTATTAAAACAATATTTAAATAGGCAGGAAACGTGTACTTGTAGTTTTGATGTCCCCACATGGGCCCAAACACACAAGTGGTGGTGCTCAGAGCACTTATACTAGCAGGGGTGGTTACCACTTTCAATCTGAACCGATGGGTTCGGATTGAACTTAGTTCAATTTCCGGTCATTTATAGGCTTACAAAAATATTGGGTTTCAGCCTGTGATTTGCAATGTTTTTTTTCCATACTCTCCTTTTAGGCAAATGCAGATACATTTACCTGTAAGTGGCTTCCTCAGCCAAGTTACTGTATTATTATTAGCACTGCGTCTTACTACCCATTCGGGTTATACGCACTTACGCTAATGTGTAATGGTAGGGTGATTGCGAGATGAAATGGAGGACCTACAGTTTAACGTGGAATCCGAACCACGGTGGAGGCCTGGCATTCCTCACATTCACAAGATGTCTTGTCAGAGGTGAAGGAAGGGTTTGGTAATCGGATAAATTTATGCCGGGACCGGGGATTGAACCCCGGCCGCCAGAATAGAAGTCTGACACCTTACCCCTAGACCGCCAGGTCACCTCATGTTACTGTAAATAAAGTTATTAATATAATGTATGTTAAACATACCCTTGAGGAAAAAACTAAAAATGAGTTTGGTCAAACTTCATTTAACTAATATGTTCTTGAAAAACCATTGTCAAACAAATCAATAATTAAATATATATTGGATGATTTGTATGAAAGGCCAAACAGTTAGAGTAGCCCTAATAATTTATTTACACCCAAAAAGCATACATTATAACACTTATTTATCAGACATGTACAATATCTACACACAATAAGACATAAATTGATATAAAAGAACACTGTCACTAATGTATTAAGGAATTACAATATCGATGACAACACTGCATAAATACATATTGAATAATGTGTATCATCATCATCATCATCTGTTTCCAGACAGTGACCGGGTCAGTTTAGTAAAATGCCTCCATCTTCCTCTATCCTTCCACCATTCTTTAATTGATTCCACTCTTCTCCTCTCACTTGCACACTTGCCGTATGCTAATCTCATATTTTTTTTTATCTCCTTTGCATTATTTTTTCTACACAATTTAATTACATCATTCTCTTTGGTATTTTCTCCTTTTCCATCCTAATTACATGACCATGACCACCTTAGTATTGCTTCCTCTACTATCTCATATATTCCCTGTACCCCTACTCTTTCCCAGATAAATTCATTCCTAATCTTTGTTTCCCCTCATGACAGCTTAAATGCTCCACACAAACTTATTTCCCATGGCCTCCACCTTCCTAGTCTCTCTGACATTCAATGTGCATATTTCTGCTGCGTGTGTGACAATGGGTACAAAGTACGCCCTGTACAACACTTTCTTGCACTTTAAGGGCACTTCTATTCTTTATAGCAGGTCTCTTACACACATATAGAACAATTCCTCTTGATGTCTGTAAAGTACAGATACTGGATGCCCCTCGTTGTGCACCAATTGTAAAATACAGATACTGGATGCCCCACATTGGAACACCATTTGTAAAAGCCTTGAATACTGCCCCTCGTTGAGTACGCCAATTGTAAAAGTACTACCCGTATTGTCATCTGCGGTTGAGAACTAGTCCCACGTTGTTGCGCCAATTGTAAAA
>CABFVX010000661.1:94749-213570 GCA_902151425.1 Timema shepardi
GGTGACCTGGCGGTCTAGGGGTAAGGTGTCAGACTTCTATGCTGGCGGCCGGGGTTCAATCCTCGGTCCCGGCAAAGATTTATCTGATTACCAAACCCTTCCTTCACCTCTGACAAGACATATTGTGAATGTGAGGAATGCCAGGCCTCCACCGTGGTTCGGATTCCACGTTAAACTGTAGGTCCTTCATTTCATCTCACAATCACCCTACCATAGCACATTAGCGTAAGTGCGTATAACCCGAACGGGTGGTAAGACGTGGTGCTAATAATAATAATAATAATTTGTTCATCAAAAAGTGTGCCTCTTGACTACAGCATGTTTTGAGAAAGACATAAAACATTCATGGTACAATATTTTAAATAAATGATAAACTCTGTTACAGAAGTTTATATTGAAACTAGAAACAGAGGTCTTCCTAAGTCTATATGACCAATGATGGAGAGCAGGTATTAATGTGGTAAAGACTTGGTAATGGTTTTATGGATGTGGAGAAGGCATATAATAGTGTGGATAAAAATGAAGTTTGGAGAGCGATGAAGGAGGCCGAAGTAGAAAGGGGAGTTGTAATGAGAGTGAAACGCATATATGAGGATAACAGGAATTGTTTTAAGACAAAGAGTGGAAGGACGGAGTGGTTCAAAATAAGAACTGGAGTGAAGCAGGGATGTGCCCTTTCACAATCACTATTTATAATGGTAATGGAAATAGTCATGAACAAAATGGCAGGAAAACTTCGAGAGGAAAGGATGAAAGCCACGAGGTTTGCTGATGACTTGATGGTATAAAGGGAGAAAGAAGAGGAAGTAAAGGAACAATTACAAGAATAGAATGAGTAAGTGAAAGAGTGTGGAATGAAAATTAGCATGGTAAAGTGTGAAGTGAAGATAATGACAATACATGGTGTTTACACAACTTGACCCATAAAATTCCCAGCTTTTTCCCTTATTTCACCTGATCATTTCCTAAAATTTCTGACTCAAAAGTATCTCACACCCTCCTAACCCTCCCCATACTTTTTATTAATATTTTTTATGAATAATAATGAGTTTTAAAATACAAATAAATGTTTTTATTTGTATTTACATAGTCTACTAGGAATTATAAAATTATAAAATATATTCCACAGCTACAAAAGAAGACAGTTTGAAGCATATTGTAATTTATGGATTTAATGATTATTATATTTCATATTTTGAGTAAAACAACATTTTCCCAGATTTTTTTTTATAATTCACCAAATTCCCAACTTATTCCAGTTTTTTCATGGCCACTTCAAATTCCAGGCTAGTTCCAGTTTTCCCGGATGGTAGACATCCTGTGACAAAGAAGCCAAGGCCTAATAAATCTATAGGGTTGGATGGAGTAAGGCTGAGAAAAAGTACACCATGGAGAATATTTTGGAAGTGTGATGAGGAGTAAAAAAGATGGAAGTAAAAAGATTTGATGAGAAGAGTATAGCAGGAAGAGAGTTGTTCTATAGGTGTGTAAGAGACCCGCTATGGAGGAGAGAAGTGCCCTTAAAGTGTAAGGAAGGGTTGTACAGGGCGTACTTTGTACCCACTGTCCTATATGCAGCAGAAACATGGACATTGAATGTAAGAGAGAGTAAGAAAGAGGAGGCCATGAGAATGAAGTTTGTGAAGAGCATGTTAGCTGTCACAAAGAGAAACAGGAAAAGGAATTAAGTTATCTGAGAAGGAGTAGAAGTAGGAGTACATGAGATAGTAATAAAAGCATGATTGTGATGGTATGGCCATGTAGTGAAGATGGAAAAGGATAGAACAGCAATAAGAATGCTGGAGATAAAGTGTGTATGAGAAAAACCACAAGGGAAATTAGGAAAAAGATGGAAGGAGCAGATATGAAAACGTGTGTGAGAGGAAAGGAATGGAAGTGATTACAGGCGGAAGAGTGGTGGAAAGATAGAGGAAGATGGAGGAATTTTACTAAAATGACCCTGCCACAGGCTGGAAACTGATGTTGATAGTGAAATTGAAAACAGGTGAAAGAGAAAGTCGATGATAATGGAGGGAAAATATTATATGTGAGTGAAGATACACTATCATTTGGCTAGAGGGGCAGAAAGCTCTGTTATAGAAAAAATTACTCAAATGCATACGGTTGGGATTGAAACCCAAAATTTCTGCGCTAAGTTCAGTAAACAATCAAGTGTGACCAAACATATTATATTTACAAACGAAATACAAAAATATGATTTTAAAACTCTAAGAATTAGATAGGTTATATTTATAGGTAGTGTACCAGCATTTTTGTGGAAGCGAGTGGAACATCATTGTGGGAAAACAACCCTCAGCACCCCATTTAGATATAATTCACTAGTAGAAATTTTTTTTAAAGAATACTCAAAGTAGAGGCTATCCAAATTTTCAACAAAATATGTTGAATTTTTTTCCCCAAGCAACCATTCTAATTTAAGTTTATAAATTTAAAATATTTTATCATAGACACCCTCCTTTTCATATGCCTCCAGATGTGTATTTTTCATTTTACTATCTGAGATATTTAGCATGCACTTTCTAAACCAACTAATTATATCAGCACACAAAAATTGCTATGACCGAGAGCAAAAGGACCAACCAATTTTCCCATGAAAAGTATCTTTACATACCTTCCGGGTTTCTTTTACATGCCAGAATTGACATGAAAATAATGACTTTACTTCCCCTCTGAAAGAGAATGTGCTACAGATTTTTACCATTAAAAAAACCAGTCTATTTCGGCTGGGTTTTAACTCGAAAACATTGAGTCCTGAGGCAAGCATCTTACCCCAAGACAACCGAGGTAAACTCCAAATATGTAAATCAAGTTTTTCTAAACGTAAATAAACTTGGAAAGTTTAATTACATTCTATAGGCTACATTTTGATCACCATGTGTGTCCAATACGGTTAGTATTTTAGAATTACGAACCTCTCTACCCTTGAGAATGGTTCAGAAGAAGGTTATCAATATATATATCTGAGATATATATATATATATATCTCTGAGATGTCCTTGTGGGTCCTGTGTATGTACCTGGTTTGGTTGAAATTCACCAGTTAGATAAAATGTATATAAGAGAGGGATACCAACACACCAAGTTACTGAGTGATTAAATCTTTATTCCTATGAAACAAACAAAAAAAAATTGCTAAAATGTTGACGAAGTTGAAATCTCGACCATGAATAATCTAAGATAAGATTACCTGTGGTCTGCCTCAAACAGAATGTGATCACTACCCACATAGAATTGTGACAGTTATCTAGGCGACAATGTTGTGATAAGATAAAACTTTTATTTGCATCATTTTTTGCAGTGCTTTTCAAAGCATGTCTAAGTAATCAAAGGACATTCGGTTGTCAGAACGAGTGGAGGTGCTCCAAAGCCACAGTTGTTGAAGACTTCAAGTCATCAGAAACTGACGACTTTGGGGTGGCACCTGGGTTGAGTATACATGAGATAGAGTTGAGATTACAAAGAATTCTAAATTTATTTTTTTGAAACTGCTGCTGGACTTGTGTTTAAAATTTTGAAAGTTCATATAAGATAAGTGTGTACAGTTTTCATAGAATGTATTAGTGAGTTAGACATGACAAGACATAAGTATAGTGAACTAGACATAAGTTAAAGTTTATTTGTGAACAAAAACTGATAGTTGTGAGAAGAAGAACTTTCAAGTAATTATTTTAAAACCAAGTTCCGATAAGACAACACCAAATATTTTATAACTACTAGTGTCTTTAGTTAAAATTCCCATCATTTATCAAACAGAATAGTCGAGTGTTACCATGGGTAACTTCCCAGGCAGGCGCAAAAAGTACTTTGATCCCTCAAAGGTGTCACAAAGTCCAGAAAAGAAGCCCACACCCACAGTTGACTTCGACAATGGTTTGCCAAGTGTCGTTGGGGAGAATAATGACCCAGAGGTAATTGCACTCAAGATGATCAGGAACTCGCTCAGAGGAGACCTGGATACCTTCATCCTCAACAACTTACTGTTGTCAGTACAGTTCTTTGAAAACTTTGACAGGTGAGATACACTGATACACACATTATTTACTTTAGTGCCTTACTATCCCCCTAAGCTGTTATCATATATATGCTGGTCGGGCATGGACAAGAAAGATAAGAGTTTAGAGGAAATTTACCTGCATATGAATGGAGGTGAGTTTGGGAAAATATTAAGGAAAAACCCTCCTCAATACAACTGCTCAGGATTAGAACCCTAACCTTCCTGTCACCAGCAAACCAAACTAGAAGAGACTAGCGTCTTTCATCTAATATCCAATGGAGTGGATATATATATAGTTTATTATTCTTTGATTGATACAATGTTTATTGATTATTTAATATAAGGAGAGTAGGGTCACTTTTCGTAAATGTACCTAAATTTGCATATAGGGTGAATGAAAAAATCACATTGGGATCTCCCAAAGCTAGAATTCAAACCTTGAATTCCCCATCGACTGCTATCATCAAATGCAATACAAGTTGAGAGCCTTGCCAAACTAATCTCAACATTACTTGACAGATCATAAAATTATTTTTTACTAAGTATTTATTTCTTTAAAAACTTAACCCAAGAAGAGTTATTAGAATTTATTACCCCCAATTAAAGTGATTTTCAAAATACTCTGATTCACTGTTTGTGATCACCCCACACAAATATTAAATCTAAAATCAAACCAAATATGATCAAATGCTGTTGGTGATTTTCTGAGGTATAAAACCTAAAATATTGTAATCAAATTTAAAATGTCAGACTATTTGTAAATTTCGAATAAGTAAGTTTTGAATTATTATTTATGAATGTGTTATTTTCTAAAATGCCAAATACATTTTTTAAAAATCAGTTTGCAAATGTTAACCCATGATGATTCATCGAATATATTTTAAAGCATAATACATTCTACAAATCCTTTACAAAGCATTTAATGTAAGGCTATAGAATAGTTTTGCATGATAAGTAGTAATATTAAATCAGGTACAAAAGAATTAAGATAGTTTTAACCACTTTTACCTTAGCTCTTTCAGGTTCATCCTATCTGCACTTAGGTTTCCTCCCCGTTCTCTTCTCATTGGGTTTCTCTTTCAATACCTTGAACACAGTTCTGGTTTCTTCCATTTGCGCTGCATATCTTTCCCACCATAACCAGCAAGATTTGATTACCCTCATGCATGATGATGAGTGCAGAGTATATTACCTGTCATTATGTAACCTCCTCCACTCTCATATTATCTTAATCCCTTTATGGACAAAATATGTTACTTAGTACTTTGTTCTCATCATTATCATCATCAACTGTTTCCAGTTTGTGGCCAGGTCATTTTAGTAAAATGCCTTCATCTTGATTTATCTTTCCACCACTCTTTTAATTTCTTACATGAATTATTCTACTCTTCCTTGAACACTTTCTGTTATATGCTCTCTTTCTTGGCAATTCTTGTGGTCTTTTTCTTAAGTATTTCATTTCCAAAATTTTCTTTGACATCCTCCCATATTTCATCCTAATTACATACCCATACCGTCTCAGTTTTGCTTCATCTACTACCTCATATATTCCCTTTGCCCCCACTATTTCCTGGATAATTTCAATCATAATCTTGTTTCTCCCCAAGACAGCTAAAATGCTCCTCATAAACTTCATTCCCATGGCCCCCACTTTCCTATTCTCTCTTACATTTATTGTCCATATTTCTGCTGCATATGGAACAATGGGTACAAAGTACACCCTGTGCAACACTTCCTTACACTTCTATTCTCCAAAGCAGGTCTCTTACACATCTATAGAACTCTTCTCCCTGCTATCCTCTTCTCATTAAAACCTATCTACTCTCACCTTTCTCCTCAATCACACGCCGTGTAAGATATTTTACTTTCTGTACTTTTCTCAGCTCTACTCCATCCAACCTTATAGCTTTATTAGGCCTCACAATATTTCTTGCCATTACCAATACTTCACACTTTACCATGCTAAATTTTAATCCACCCTCTTTCATGTCCTCAATCCATTCATGTAGTTGTTCCTGTACGTCCTCTTCCTTGTACCTCCATACCATCAGCAAATATCATGGCTTTCATTATTTTCTCCCACCTAGTTCATGATCATTTCGATTACCATTACAAAATTTGTAAATAGTAATGATGAAAGGGCAATTTTCTGGTTAATTATAATGTTTATTTGGAACCATTTCGTCCTACCACTCTTGGTGTTAACACAACTCCTGTTATCCTCCTCATTCATGCTTTTCACTCTCATTAAAATTCATCTTTCCATTTTAGTCTCCTCAATTGCTTTCCAAACTTTATTCCTACCCACGCTATCATATAACTTCTCCACATACATAAATACCATTACCAAGTCTTCCCCATATTCATATCTTCTTACCATCAGTTGTAGTATGACTTAGATTAAGTCTATTCTAGACTTCTGTTCCCTAAATATATGCTGTTCCTCTCTCCGCCTTCCTGTCATTTTATTTCTTATTAGCGTATAACCCGATCAGGTAGTAAGACGTGGTGTTAAGTATTATTTCTTATTCTCTTTTCCAGTATCTTCTCATATATTTTTGCACAGTGACACAACAGCATTATCCCATATAATTTGTACACCTCTTCCTGTATTTCTTTAAAATAGGTTTTATAATTCGTTTTTACAGTTTTCCGGTACCTTGTCTCCTTTCAAACCACTCTAAGCAGCCTGTATAACCATTGCATACCTACTTTACCTGCTGTTCTTATCATTTTCACAGTCAGTTTGTGTTTACATCCTGTTATTTTCCTTGTTTCATCCTCTTTAATAATGCATCCTCCACCTCTTCCCACGCAGGACTTCTTTCCCCATCTTGTTTTTTTTCTTCCTGCTCCTCTGTTTTACTCTCATACCTTTCCTCTTCCATGTTGAACATTTTCTCAAAAAATCTCATCTATAGTTCCTTTTCTTCCTCTTCTGTCTTCAACATTTTTCCTTCTTCATCTATCATCATAACTTTTTGTCTTTTATCTCTCCTCCCATTTCTTACATGGATATATAACACCTTCTTACATCCTTCCACATACCGTTCCAGCATGTATGCCCATTTGTGCATCCAATCCTTCTTTCTTGGCTTCATATACAACCCACCATGTTCTTTTACCCTATTATCGTCCTTTGTTTCCTCATTCCTATTCTTAAAACTTCTTCTGAATGCTTTATTCTTCTCCTCCACTGCTTCCTTACCTCTGTCATGCTAACAGGAGTGTCTGCTTCTACTTCCTCTTATTACTTGTACTCCCATATACCTCCTTTGTAGCTGTCACTCAACTCTCTTTAAACCTTTCACATTCAACCTCTACACTTTTCATCTCATCCTAAGTATTAAGCTTCTTGCCTTTCTTAGGCAAAGCTCTCTTTCCTCTTCATTTTTTAACCTCCACACCCTTATTCTTCCTTCTTGTCTTCCTATCTATCCCCTACATTCCCATCTCTTTGTCTGCCAACAACAACCTGTGGTCGCTATCTAAGGACACACTTGGTATTACCTTGATGTTTACAGTCTGCCTTTTCATTTCTTCATCCACAATAAAGTAGTCTATCACCAACTTTTGCTGCCCACCCCAACTTTGTTATCAAACAACCTAAATGTATTCTTGTAACATAAGGTTAGATAGAGACCATGTTTCAAAATCATAAGGAGAGTGTACATGATGAAAAGAATTTTTTTCATACAAAACAAACTCCAGACTTGTAACAAGCATTTCATAAGTGTGTGTTTTCTCTTTAAATTAATGGAGCAGCTTTTATGGCCAAATTGAGAAAAATTAACCCTTATTCATGAATACGTTGATAAAATTCTGGTTATTCCATTGAGGCAGAATTTCTTGTTTTAAGAAGCGTTCCCTCTCATAATCAGAGTACCAAAATTAAATCTTTAGAATACATTTTTGCCGTAAAATATAATTTAAAAATTTTTAAAGAAAAAAGTTACAAAATCTTATATAATATGTTAAGAAAAATTCTTTAGTAAAATAACTACGATGTTTCGTGAGTCTCTATCATCCAAGGCAAAATGCGTCCTCAGGTTGCAGATAGAAAAAAAAAATTACATCAAAATCCCAAAAGTTTGCCATGGCCATGGCTAAAATAGTCCCCCAATTATATTTATGGGTGGGGGCTACTCCATTGAAGTCATGGGATAGTGAAGCTAGGGAAGAGATTAGGATTAGGTTGTGGTACGTTAGGCCTTTATGTAGGTTGGGGCAATAAAATCAATGATTGATGAAGTAAGTAGGTTCAGATTATATATTGTGACTATACAAGAGGTTATGAGATGGCAGGGTATAATTATACAAATACTTTTTTTTCTGTGGAGGAATACATACACATAGTATAGGCACAGATTTTTAGAATGCCTCTTTGACCAATAATATTAAATTATGCTCATTGTTCTTTTTAATATAAGGATTGAACTATGCATTTATTTTGCACCCCCCTTTAAAAAATAGCATCGAAATGAAAACTATTTGTGTATATTGTTTAAGAAGTGTACTTAATTTGGATGTTTATTCATACATATTTATTATAGTAAGGGGAAGAGTGTGTTTGTGTGTGTGTGTGCGCGTGCGTGCATATATATATATATATATATATATATATATATATATATATATATATATATATANATATATATATATATATATATATATATATATATATATATATATATATGAAGAAAATCGGTTTGCCCATTTAGTTGCCACAAATGAAATAATTAAATATCACTACTCCATAATGTATTATATTGAAATCCTTTCATTTACTCAACAAAGTATCACAAGACTTTCTTTATACAGCTTAGGCTATATAAGAAAAATAATTACTCATGGAATTTAGTAGATAAAATTGCCAAAGCAGGGCCAGTGATATTCTCAAATCACAATTATTTATGGCCACTACATTTGGTAATCTATTAATAAAATACTATTTTCTTAAAACCATTATTGCCACTCAATCATCAATGTAATCTGTTTATAAATTTCACCTATCTCTTTATTATGCACTGATTAAGATCACAAATAATTAAGACTTAATAAATAGTAAAGAACCAAGGATTTAAGGAGGGAAAAAAGTCAATACCAATAGTATGTAAAGACATGTCAGTAAAAAAAAAGTACTTTTTAATAAAATGTTAAAGTAATTATTTAATAATTTACTGAACAAATTTTACAAACCATAAAGTTAACTAATAATCAAAACACAGCTTTCATTAAGGTTACTTTAGTCCAGGTAATTATTATGACTTTAGTTTAGGGCAAAACTCTAAACACGGGTTAAACTGTTTAAGGGTGGCAGGCGAGAGTTTTAATTTTAAGTTCACACGTTAAAGGGAGTAGAATGTTATTTCACCAAAGTATTGAGGTATTCATTATTCTTTAATTATTGTTGTGTAATATGAATGTGCATATCAAGGTGGTGGGTTATGTTCCCATCAGTATAGTTTCTGCATTTATTCAGATTAATAAAATATGTGTATTTGTTATCATATTCTGAAAATTGAAAAATGACACCTGGACACGGGAATCGAACCCGGGACCTTCGGCTTAGTACGCCAATGCTCTTACCACTGAGATATCCAGGATTCGTCCCGTGCCCATGGTCATTCTTCACTCATAGTTTAAGGCAGAGTCTAAGATGGACGTGCACGGGACGAATCCTGGATAGCTCAGTGGTAAGAGCATTGGCGTACTAAGCCGAAGGTCCTGGGTTCGATTCCCGTGTCCAGGTGTCATTTTTCAATTTTCAGAATATGATATCTAAGAGGGAATATCCCCACTAAAATGCATTAACAATAGTTTTGGCAATTGTTTCATTAATGTGTATTTGTGTTTAAGTGCTAAAGTTCCAAAATTAAGAAAACTTGAGGGTATGCACATAGTTTTTATTTGTCTATTTATGTAGTTACAGATTGACGGCTTAAAACATCTGAGCATAGTTATATTCTCTTACAATATGTATTCTCTAACACAGTAGTCATTTATTTTATATCTAGCTTGGATTATCAAAGGAAAATATCAACTTCAAATACAAAGAGAAATTACATAAGATATTTCAATCTGAGCGCCAAACATAAGTACTCAGGGATTCATGAGGATGTGCACCTTTGGTACTTTTTTTTTATCTACACCAAAGATTAATGCCTCAGACAGCATCACCAGAGTTTTGTGGATAGATCTTAAAACGAGAAACCTAGAGATGAAACTTTTCATACTTATTTTAGGAAATATGAAGGAGCGACGTCCACATTTTTAATACATTTGACAAAGGTGAAAGATTTCACATAAAGATATATTTATGGTTTACCCAAGATACTAACTTTTCGAGAAAAATGTTTCCAGAGATTAAAGAAGCGGACAGAGAAAAAGACTTCAGAAAAAAAACTATCAACACTTTCCTAATTCTGATATACAATCATTAGACTGAAAGTGTAGTCCATTTTCTGCCATGGTCTCAATTCAGCATTTACCACTCAAAGAGCAAGAGGAATTTATGGTATTGAACACAAATAGATCCATGAAAGTAAAATTTGCAGACATTAAACCGGGCATGTTTGGATCAATATAACATGCCATGGCCATACTTTTATCGTTTGGTATAAAATATGTGTGCAAATTGAGTTTTTAAACCCTTACTGTATAATCAAGACAAAGAAAATGGATCAACTTAGGAAAAATTTACTAGGAAATGAGATTGGCTTTATCAACAATTTCGCCAAACAAGGTTGTCTTATTTTGCTAAGCAATCCAATGTATCACAGTGAGTGAATTTTTTTTTTTTTTTGCAGGAATGAGAGATAAATAATGCTATATGGTGTGGTGAGTGAGCAATGATTTTGGGCTACAGTCACAACACACATAAAAACAAAAGTGTGCTGCAAAAACGTAAAACATTTACTGAGCACTGCCTTAGAGCACTTGACTACCAGTTTGGGTAACAGAAAGCTTAAATTTGGCATAAGCTTGCATAATTTAGGACACCTTAGGGTGTACACCTCAGAATATTTTTTTCCCTTTTACTTCATGTTACGATTTTGATGCCTTAAACCAAATGGTCTGCATTATGGATAACACTAAAAAACATAGAAAGTGATAGCGTGGCTTATGTACTGAAGGAAACTTTAAAATGTGCACAGTGGTGGTTTAGCTTTTACATATTGTGATCCTTACACCTTAGACTGTGTGACATCTGGCACAGGCTAAATCGAGAAATGTAACAAGCTGAAACATAGAAAAGACTTTCATACCCAAATAAATATTATTACATGTTCGTCTCTGGTGTATTTTCCGCTGGTTTTACCTTTTGTTGCTTTCTAAACTTCTTAAATCATGTGACCACCATTGTGAGCAACTTCAAAACCAAGAAGAATTAAATGATTAACATGGCACCTGTACTTAGTGAAACCTCTTAGGATGCACCCAAGATGTGATTAAATATATGTAATTAGATTATGTAAACAAGTTGTATGTTGCAAGCCTGATACCATGGACTGGTTGACTACTTGTTTGGCTAACTTTGAAACCAAGAAAAAAGTTTAAACCTTACATATTATGTACTAAGGGAAGTCCTTAAGGTGTGCATCTTAAGACATATTTTGCTTAAAATTACATCTGTTGAAAGACTGACACATTAGACATGGAGACCACTGATTTGAGTAACAAAAAAGTTAAAAAGCAAAAATGAATCGCATATTTTAGAAACCCCTCATCTGCAAAAAAGTAAATTTTTCAGGAGGAGCAAAAAACTGTATAGGTCAATATTTGTAAACTATAAGAGATTAATCCCATTCCGATAATATAAACATGATAAAAAGAGTATAATCTATCACTAAACAGAATCACATAAGATTCAAAAAAGGAAAGGTGTTGGAAATTTACCCTTAGGAATTATTATTGTTCCATAATAATCTGAGCTAAAAACTGTTAGTTCTACAATCAGAAAAACGATTTAGAACTAAACTAAGGGGTGATTTAATCTTAGGTGTCATTTGGCAAAGATACGCCATCAAACTTTGACCAGAATGTTATTTACTACTAAACTAAAACGTCTTATAGATTGCAGGGAATTACACTGCATTAATTCCAAAATCTCATTGAACAACCACAATTTCCTTCATTTTCCCAGAATTAAACTATGTTTGGATTACATAGCCCTTAGTTCATCAAAATAAAATAAAAAGTAAAAAAAAAGCTTGATTTAAGTAACAAAGATTTTTTTTTTAGTTGAGGACGATCTTAATGAAATGATAAATATCAACTGTACCAGAACCAATCTTAAATAACTAGGAATTATTTTAAGTGAATTATAAATATACCTAACCCAATTAGTTCCTTAGATCAACCAGCAAATAATTTATCTTATTAATTTGATGTAAATAACAATGAAGAACAGTATACTTAGATTACTAAACAGAAAAAAAGTTTTAGAGTGATTGTTTTGTTTATCAGTTGTGTACTGCAATAAAACAAGTTTATCAAAACACTAGATTCAAGTTACTAGACACACTTTGCCCGACTTATTATCATTGTTTACAAATGCCTAAGCACAAGGGGGCTTGATTTTATGGTTTTTTCGTGGAACATTTCCCACCACCTGATCAGGCCATCAATATATTTACAGTAATGGACTAAAGAAAAGAAAGGTATTATTTTAAAGGATTATTATTATTGTTATTATTATTAGCACCGCGTCTTACTACCCGTTCAGGTTATACGCACTTACGCTAATGTGTATTGGTAGGGTGATTGTGAGATGAAATGGAGGACCTACAGTTTAACGTGGAATCCGAACCACGGTGCAGGCCTGGCATTCTCCACATTTACAAGATGTCTTGCCAGGTGAAGGAGGGGTTTGGTAATCAGATAAATCTGTGCTGGGACCGAGAATTGAAGCCCGGCCGCCAGCATAAAAGTCTGACACCTTACCCCTAGACCACCAGGTCACCTATTTTAAAGGAACTGTACCAATAGTTGTGTAGGGGGAAAGTGAAAAACCATTCAAGAAAAACACCTCCAGTACACTTGGCAAGGATTTGAGCCCCGAACTTCCCATCATCGGCAAACCAGACACAGTTGACATTTTTGACTGTGTGCTATCGAGAATGACTAGCGTGAGCGTGTTAGTCTCCAACCCGATAGCTTAAAATTATCTTTGAATCCCAGCGGAGTGCAATTAAGTTGTTTAGCATATTGTGATTTTCAATAGGACTAAGTTTGTTCCATTTTTACAAGTTTATTTTTCACCAAAATTATAATTGGTACAATTCCCATTTACTATCAGCCTTATCCCTCCAACCTTAAGATTTCTTTTGCTGTAAGCATTTGTGCTAAGCATACTACCAATGCACTTAAAAACAAATCTTGTAGTCCCTTTTATTAAATAAAAAATAATGGACTGTTAGGATTGAAATAATTTAGTAAAACTATATAAATATTGAGTTAACAAAGGCATTATTGCATTACATAAATTGTAAAATAAAAACTAGTTTACATCAATGGTAAGTGTATTTGGAAACGTTAGCTCTGGTGCTAGATATAAATAAAAAGAAATTTTAAAATCATGAAATATTCCTAGCTCGAATAAAAAATAGTCCCACAGTAATATATTATTATTTCCGCTGCAGCTCAATACCTCCAATATTACCATAGTATGTGTTATTTTTTATTTTGTAGTTAAAAAAATATATAAATTTCCTTGAGCTACAGAACTACCAAATAAAAATAAGCACATATTCTGGCAATTGTTAATATATCCCAGAAAAAAGTGACAAAGTAAGTGGTGTTTTTTCACTTCTCAGCCCTTGACTCACACCCCAAGATACAAATTTAATACCAAGACTATTAAAATCTTAATATAAGGGGTAGAGAGAGATGAAGGTTGTTTAGAAGAAGATCACCTCCTCTAGCATGAAGAGGGGAGGGGGAGGGGGGAAACAAAGTAATAGCACTTCAGTGCGCCAGTCCAAAATTCAAACCCTGATCCCCTCATTGTCGGTAGTTCTATTGCGAACCTGATTAATTAAACTGTGTAACCATTGGTGCAGTTTATCTAGCAACTAGATATTTACTCAATATATTTTATAACAAACTCACACACAAATGTTTGAAAAATAATTTCATGAGCACCTAAAATTATAACATTTTCCTCTAGACTTGTAGTTGACAACTCTGATCAACTATCCACAGGGACAGGCAGGGATGTAAAAATGCTCTAGAAAAAAGTAGTATAACATATTTTAATAACCAAGTGATCCATTACAAATAAAATAGGGGTCAATAAAAACATACACAAGCTATCCCACTAAATTGCTATTTTAACAAGAACATTTTAAAGCATTGACATTTCATGGGCTCGGTTTGAAATGGTTCTAACTGACAAAATTGGCCAAATTGATGTTATAGCACTGTTGTGTACTACATTATTGGGTCTATAAGGGAAAGTGACTTTGGTTGCTATCTGGTGACAAATAACAGAGCTATGAGTTTGCCATAGCTGCAGTTCGTTTGTCAAAAAAAATAGTGAGAAGATTCTAACTGCATGCTATGCTTCTAGCGCTGTCTATCTTCATTCAGGCATTGTTGGAATGTTGTGATCAGCAGCAGACTTGAGTATTTCCAAGATGTATTATTTGTATAAGGAAAAGTGTGCTGAGGAAAATAATCCCCTAGTAAAAGAGTGTTTACTATGAAATATTTGTCAGCGAATTTAATCTCAATTTCAATATCCCAAAGAAAAGAGTCATAGATGTGATTTGTGTGAAAAGTATGAAGTAGTAAAAAAGACAAATACATTAACAGAAGAATTAAAGGGGGAATATGATAGGCATCAAACATTAAGGAATGCAATGCGGGAAGAAAATAAAAAAGATAAGGAAAGTGACACTCCTGTCTTAATGTTTGATTTGCAAAATGTAATTTTGTGTCCACATGCAGGCGCTAGTTGCTTTTTCTATTTAGGAAAATTAGATGTATATAATTTAACTGCATTCTTTTCACTCACTAAGAAAGTATACTGTGCAATATGGCCAGAAGTTAATGGCAGGCCGAACTGGAAATTATATTGCGGGTGCACTTTGAATGAATACATATATTAATACAATATTGTGCATTAATATTACTATATCATATTACACATTTATGTCTTTCACATTAAATTAATACAATTTTACAAATGAACCTCACTAAAGATTGTTTTTTTTTTGTATAAATAAGTTAGAACCTTGTCAAACCAAGCCCGCGATTTATCTTGCAGTTCTAAGAGTTACTTGATATGCTTTAATGTGTTCCCACATCAAGGAATCTGTTTTGCAGCTTTTACTTTTGATAAAGCATGTCAATTCTGACAGTTGTAAGATAATATATTATGGCTTTGCATCAATATTGGCTACTCCAAATTAAACTTTTGTTATCTACTGAAAGTGTCAAGATAGTGTGGTTTTATGTACATCACATTAGTACTACAAGCAATGTCCTCTGAACAATAAAATCAAAACCAATAGTCTCATTTTGTAGCAGTGAAAAACAAATGACCTTGTAATTAAAATGTGAACAATCAATATAACATCATAAGATAAGGAAGAGTATGTGTCTAGTGTAAGGAAGTGCTGTAAAGGGTGGACTTTGTACTGGACATTGAATGTAAGAGAGACTAGGAAAGTGGAGGTCATGAAAATTAAGTTTGTGAAGTGTAGGTAGGTATGTTAGCTGTCATGAGGAAAAATAGGATAAGGCATCAAGTTAACTGGGAAAGAGTTGGGGTAGAGGGATTGCATGAGATATTAGAGGAAACAAGACTGAGATAGTTTGGTCGTGCAGTGAAGATGGAAAAGAATAGAACAGCAATTAGAATGATTGAGATGAAGTATGTATGAAAAAGACCACAAGGGAACTCAGGAAAAAGACGGGAGAAGCAGATAATATAAAGTTAGCAAGCGAGAGGAAAAGAATGGAAGTGATTAAAGGAGAAAGAATAGAAGAAGGATAGGAGAAGATGGAGGCATTTTACTAAATTGACCCGGCCACAGGTTGGAAACAGATGATGGTGGTGGTGGTGGTGATGGTGGTGGTTTCATCTCTCAAGTTATTTATAATTAAAATTATATGATTTAATGAATATGTATTTACAAAATATCTCAAAATTTTAAATTATAATTTGGTAGAAATAGATAAATAGAACCCACATTTTAAAAATAATTTTTAGGCTTACACAGTAAATTTTAATAGTTTAAATGGCTCTGGAAATCAAAAGATTTGGGAACTGTTGCCTTAACCCGCCTCGGTGGCGTAGTTGGCTAACGCGCTTGTCGTGTTGAGCTCTACTGCTGAGGTCGGGGAGATCGAGGTTCGAATCTCGGTCGGGTGAACTGAGGGTGGTTTTTCCTAAATGGTTTTCCGCTCTCCCTCCACGCAAATGCGGGTTCACTTCCTCTAATTCAACCTTCCCAATTCCTATTCCATTAAAGTAATTAGTACATAAAGCGTATAACCCGAACAGGTAGTAAGACGTGGTGCTAAATATTATTAACTGTTGCCTTAGATCATTCAACAACCGAAGAAAGTCCCATGCAATCAACTAATAGCTATAAGGTAAATAAACATAAAGTATCTCGGCTAGTAGAAATGTATTTTTTTGAAGGACTGGATGGGTGCACAACACAGTGGAGGAGCGTTATTCTTCCACGATGGCCATGAACACGACTTAGACAATGTTTCCAATGATGCTATAAACACAAAGACAACAATACTGCGACACTACTGTGCTCATCTTAAAGTCACCTAGCATGAATGAGACATTGTTTTCAATGGTGCTAGTAGCAAACACCAAGACAACAATACTGTGACACTACTGTGTTCATCTGAGCTTCAACCCACTTGACTGAGAAATTGTTTTCAATGGTGCTACAAACACCAAGACAATAATACCGCGATACTACTGTGCTCATCTAAGAGGCACCCCTCATAAATGAAACATGTTTTCAATGGTGCTATAAACACCAAGATGATAGTACCGTGATACTACTGTGCTCATCTAAGAGGCACCCCTCGTGAATGAAACATGTTTTCAATGGTGCTATAAACACCAAGATGATAATACCGCGATACTACTGTGCTCATCTAAGAGGCACCACTCGTGAATAAAACATGTTTTCAATGGTGCTAGTAGCAAACACCAAGACAACAATACTGTGACACTACTGTGTTCATCTGAGCTTCAATCCACTTGACTGAGAAATTGTTTTCAATGGTGCTATAAACACCAAGATGATAGTACCGTGATACTACTGTGCTCATCTAAGAGGCACCACTCGTGAATAAAACATGTTTTCAATGGTGCTATAAACACCAAGATGATAATACCGTGATACTACTGTGCTCATCTAAGAGGCACCCCTCGTGAATGAAACATGTTTTCAATGGTGCTATAAACACCAAGATGTTAATACCGCGATACTACTGTGCTCATCTGAGAGTCACCTAACATGACAGACAATGTGTTCGGTGGTGCCGAGCCCACCAGTGTGACCACTACTTGTTTTTGATACTATCCGTTGGTAAATGGTAGTATGCAGCTAGGCATGTGAGTTTCCAGTCAATCAATGACCTGTTAAGGAGTGAGATGAGTCATTCTTTGAAAATCTCATGTATTCTTTGTGAGGCAAATATTAGGTTTGTACAAATCATAGAAAGAATGCTCAGTCTAATGTGTTTGATAAATAAATTAAAAAGCTAGTTTCAAATTAATATAAAATTAAATAATAGTTTAAAAATAAATAACCATTATTTACACATATTCGTGGCCAATAATATATACATAACATAACCAAATAAATAAGATTTCAATAAATAAGAGCTATGCTTAAAAATTCTGTAAAAAGACAGATCAAAATTAAAATAAGGAACTTATCAAAATTGAACAAGCAGTTGTTTTATAGATTTTATTATAGTTTAGTAGGCTATAACTTGATTTTAAGAGGAAGAATAATATCAGTTAGTTATTAAAGTTACTGAAACACTTTTAATACATTCATACTTCAAATCACGCTATCTGCAGCTGTTGATAGATATTGTTAATATCTATAAAATAACACAAATAATATTGTAAAATGTTATCAAGTCTGCAAAAGAGATGTGTTTGAATTTTATAAACTGTTCTTCCAATCAAAATCAGTAGATATATTTTCTTTAGTTATTAAAAAACAGAATGATAATTAAATTACATGCTTGTTCATATTTCAACTTAGACGAGCAAACTTTATATAATATTTGAGCATATTAAATATTTTCTTAAATTTAAGAAAAATAATATACATAAAACTGCCCAGATACAACTAGGCTAAACACGGGCAGGGATTTATGATTTACCCAACCCATGCACTCAAAACTCTGAAGGTTTGAGGGAAACACCCCACCCGCCAGGAGAAAGAATATTTTTGAGCTATCAATTCCTCAAGGTTTTTTGAGTAGTAATTGTAAACTTGGGTTCAACATTTTTTCTAACTAGTCATTAACATTAAAAACATAAAAAGTCTTGGTTCAAAGAAAATAGTTTCAAACATCCTCTAAAAACTATGTTTAACTGTAAATTATTATTATTATTATTATTATTTAGCACTGCGTCTAACCACCCATTCGGGTTACACGCTTAGGTATTAATTATGCTAATGGGTTAGGAATAGAGAAGGTTGAATTTAGAGGCATTGAGTCCACATATGCGTGGAGCGAGAGTAGAAAACCATTTAAGAAACCACCACCCAAGTTCACCCGACCAAGATTCTAACCTCGATCTTTCCATCCTCAGCAGTCTAGCTCAACACGATTCTAATGAGTTAGCCAACTATGCAAAAACTTTTTCAAAAATAAATAATTCATTAACATTCAACCAGCACCAAGATTATTTATCCAAACAAGCAGTTGAAACTTTATTTTTAAATGTGCGTTAAGTAAAAGGATAAAATAATTTTTATTGGTGTCGGTGTTTTAAATCATCTTTGTATGCCATTAATTTTAATTTTAGATTATTTCATAGTTCACAATAACTTAAAAAGCTACAAAAGAAAAAAAACATACAAAAGTAGATATTTCAATATTAAAAATGTATCAATTTAACTTTTCTTTACACTAGACAGAGCAAACATATTTTGGTGTTGTACACTAATTTTGATGGGGTTGTCTGCTAGAGCTTCTATTTCTAAGGCAGTTGAAGTTTCTTTGAGGACATGTAAAATAGCAGTATGGCTCAGCCTCTTTTGTTTCATCACTGACCTCAAATATGTTTATAGTCTCCGCAGAGCAGAGAATGATTGTTAGGCAGTATATGAAAAAATGGGGATTGTTATAAGGATTTTTACTAGCTTGGTTAGCTCAGGAACTATATTCCTAATGACGTCTTCTTTTAGAAATTCTACGTTTTTAGTTGTGAGTTTCACATCGCGGGACTTTGCAATATCCACCATCATATCATGATGAACCATCAAAATCATCACCATAAAAGTCGACCACACTTTGAATGCTCTCCTTTAAAACTATATACTATACACAAAATAGTCACAAGTATAAAGTACATACAACATAATATGACAAATTAAACACTGTGGAATTCAAATTTCAAATGGAAAACTAATTAGGTACTTTTAACTCTATACTTTAACTTCATTCCAAACAACTCGATAGTTTTTGTCAGCGTATGGTGTTTGTTTTTAGTCAACCTGTAGATTGCTTCTGGTAAACAAATGAAGATAAGAAGGGCAAAAAAAATGACAAGAGAAAAGTTTAATATTATTAGTTTTGGATTATGCTGTGGCTTTTAAAAAGAAGTGCTGCCTACAATTATACAAACACCAACTATCCAAACTAAACATGCATATTATCAAAGGGAACAAGTTCTATATTGCCAATGATGTCACAAAATAGTTACTTTTAGCTTTTGTATGTAATTCGTTAAAAAAACATTACTGTTCAAAAATTCTATGTCCCCATTCAATCTAAAAGTAATTATGATTAAATTTGATATTTACTATAACTTAAGCAAAATTGTAGAAGTAGTGAATATTTTCCTCAACCTCTGCAATGCAGGGATACTTTTACACCTGAGCCATGCACTATCAGGTTTGCAGGGTTCTGTTCACCGCCACTGAGGCTATACACAAGATACCTAATTCATTTACATAATTTTTTGTTTATGCAATTTAGCTTGAGCTGATTCATGACAGCATTGAGGTAATTTTGGGTGAGAGGCGTATATTTTTTCTACTAAGATCGAAGCAAAGCACGTAACAGACTAAAAGAGAGAACACTCTTCACAGTTGTCTTTACAACCTATACTTCAATATCACCTTTATATTTCTATCTTCCTGCCAAGTCAAGTTTAATGTCTTCCTCCCTATAGGGTATGGAAATTGAATTATATCCCCCCCCTCCAAAAAAAAAACAACAACAACAAGCGATAGAAATAACTTTAACTCAACACTCTCTAAATCAGTTTAAAACAGAACTTTTTAATCCTCCTTGCTTATATATTGAAATNACAGGGGCGGGGGGGGGAGGGCGGGGGGGGGGGGAAGAGCGGGGACGGCGCTGGGGGGGGGGGGGGGGGGGGGGGGGCACGCCTTCACCACCACTGGCCATGGCTCTAAATATAAGAAATACCCATATGTCAGGTGTTGGTGTATAGGCTAAAACATATCAAACAATGCTACTAAATGCTCTAGAATGTCATGGATCAATTTGATATGGCAACAGCGAAGTTGAACATTTTCACATATTAAATTTCCATCCTTCTTATTAAGTGATGTTATAGTCATTTTTGACAATTTTTTCACAAGAGAACATTAAGATTCGTTAAAGATATAACACAACTAAAATATTTGTTAAGCCCTTATTTTATTAAGAGCTTGTGTGTCATTACCAATGAAAGACTTTAAATTCATAACTCTCAACCTATATTTTGGTTTATTTGATGTAAACATGTTTTTTTTATAAATTCATTTAAATACTATTGATAAAGGTAAATAAAAGCATTAAAAACCCAGAGAAGCAGAGAAGTGTAGAGGAGAGAGGATAATATTGGGTCGTTGTGTAGGAGTAGAGGTGGTGGATTGAAAGGATATATTGGAGAGGCTTATCATGGTGTCTACTAAACTTGACCAATGAAATCCCCAACCTTTTCCCTGATTTCCCCTGATCATTTCCTAAAATTCCCAACTAAAAAAAGTATGTCACATCCTTCTAACTCGCCCCTGCCCCTCCTCCCTCGTTTTTCTATTAATTTTTTAAAAATAATAATAAGTTTTAAAATATGAATTAAAATTGTTTACTAGGAATTAAAAATATATTACACTGCTACAAACAAAAAAATGACATAATTTACTGATTATTGTATTTCATATTTTGAGTAAAATATCATTTTCCCGGATTTTTATTGTGATTTACCAAATTCCCGACTTATTCCCGTTTTTTCCCGATCACTTCAAATTCCCGGATAATTCCCGTTTTCCCTGATTTTCCCGGATGGTAAACACCATGCTTATGTTACAAATGGACTCGGCCAGCATCTGGAAATTGTTTATGATGATGATGATGATGATGATGATGAAAGATCAAAATGTTAGAACACGGTTGGATTAATGTCACAACATTTTAGTTGAAAATTAGCCTTATAAGCCATTTTATTTTAATGCTCTGCTAATAAAAAAAATCTTTGTGTCAGGACTATTGCAGCAGTGAGTAGCAGTTCACTCTCTGACCCAGACATTCAGCGTAACCTTGCACCACACGATCGCCAGTGTGTACTTCCAGACAAACTGTACGAGGCAGTGGGACAGAGGGTCCGATTCAAGCCCCGCCACGGGCTCAATAAGCACTACGCCGAGACACTGGCTGCCCTCAGACTCCATGTCGTGCAAGACAACGTCGAGATGTGCGATAGTCTGGACGAGACCCACTACAGCAGCGTAGATGGGCCTAACTATTTCTTTGCCACAGAAAGCACTAGCAAGTATGGTGAGTAATCACACTATTTTTACTCTGGATGCCGCCAATGGGACAAAGGTGGTCAGTATCCTTTGATTTGGTTTGATGGTGATAAGGAGGTTGGGGTTCAAATCATAGCCAGATGTAGTGAAGCTTGTTTACTTAAATTGTTTCTCAACCTTCATCTATATGCACACTTTCTTTACATATTATGTTCATCCATATATAGCTCAGAAATGTTAATACAAGGGGTGTCATGAAAGTAATGGCCAAATGAGCATGGCAGCTCTGTTACGGGCAAGGTCATGTTGGCGCATACAAAGAGCATTAATGTTTTTCATTACAAAGCAAAGCTCTGTGATTGTTTATGGTTGTTAATGAGTGCTTTAAAATGAACTATTAGATCCATAATCCCATCAATTGTGAAGTTTGTGCCATGATAAGATTTCTTTGTGCAAAAAAACACAATTGCAGTGAAAATTCATCGCCAGGCTTGTCAAATGTATGGCTCTTCTGTAGTGGGCAATGAGCAATCATAAAGTTAAAAATTGTGTTATGAATTTAAAAATGGCCCAACAAAACAACAAGGAACAGAGCGGCCTCCTTTCTGCTGTTTCCTCACACTTGCTTGAACATGTGGGCAAGAAGACCTGTGAAAACAGACGCTTCATGGTTTCTTAACACTTATCAGATTTTCCCCAGATTTCACATTCTGTTTTGTATGAGACCCTTATATTAAAAAGCTTCAGTAGTGTGAAATTTGTACTTGATGGGTGACAAATGTTGACGAACATTCACCAGAAGCAAGGAATGATATCAGCCTTGACCTTCCTTGAATGCTACATAATTGATGGTAACAAATTTCTTGACCACATCGTGACTGGAGATGAAACCTGGATTTCACACATTAATGTCGAAACAAAGCAGCTGTCCGTGCAATGGATGCACTCAGGCTCACCAAAGCCCAAGAAATTCAAGCAAACTTTTTAAATGGAAAGGTGATGGAAATTGTGTTCTGGGATCGGAAAGGAGTGCTTTTTCTTGAATATATGTAGTCCAGAATAACAATAATCAATGTAGTGTATTGAAATATATTGAGAAAACTGAGGCGGGTAATTCAAAACAAAAGGTGTGGTCTGTTGTCATCTGGCTTTTGCCCTCCTCCATGACAACACTTGACCACACCACAGCGTGCACTGTGGGTCTCCTTAAACACACTAGTAGTGAAGTGTTCAATCATCCATTCTACAACTCGGAGTTTGCGCCAAGTGAATACCATTTGTTCTTGCACTCAAAGCAATTTCTTAGCCCACAATGCTTCAAAGAAGACAACCAGTTCAAAAAGACGATCTGAGATTGGCTGAACTTACATGTGGCTAAGCTCTAAGACATGGGTATACAAAAGCTGGTGACATAATACGACCAATTTCTGAATTCCTTTGGTGACTTTGTAGAAAAATAGACTAGGTTCATGAATTAATTTCGGCAGTATTAAGAATTTGAAATTTTTTATTTTGTTTTTAAAAGCCAATAAGCCCTAAATTTCCTATCACCGCTTGTGTGTGAATAGCCTAGAGGAGTAATACAATGCAGATCAAAGATAAGGGTCCAGATTCATGGTGTCTACTAAACTTGACCAATGAAATCCCCAACCTTTTCCCTGATTTCCCCTGATCATTTCCTAAAATTCCCAACTAAAAAGTATGTCACATCCTTCTAACTCGCCGCCCCCCTCCCTCCACCCTCGTTTTTCTATTAATCTTTTTAATAATAATAATAAGTTTTAAAATTTGAATTAAAATTGTTTACTAGGAATTAAAAATATATTACACAGCTACAAACATAAAAATGACAATTTACTGATTATTGTATTTCATATTTTGAGTACAATATCATTTTCCCGGATTTTTGTTGTGATTTACCAAATTCCCGGCTAATTCCCGTTTTCCCTGATTTTCCCGGATGGTAGACACCCTGAGATTAATGAAAGAGGGGAGGAAGAATAATATCAACCTTATAATAGGAGTGGTGGCTCTTGATGAATTAAACTATTCAACATAAAGAAACCAAATTAGCATTACTTTTTATAAACTGCCTCAGTGTTCATCTGGAAAAAAAAATATGGAATAGCAAATCAGAACTGAGCTATAGTTTCCTGTCAGAGTCAAGCACATTATATAAGGCGTCAAACCAGCCATTTGAATGTATTCAATCATCATCATCATGTTTCCAGCCTGTGGCTTAGGTCAGTTTAGTAAAATGGCTCCATCTTTTTCCAACTTTCCACCATCCTTCCTTCTTTAAATGCTTCCATTCAAACTTGCACACTTTTTGTTATCTGCTCTTCCCATATTTTTCCTACGTTTTCTTTGACATTATCTTTACATGCCCATACCATCTGTATTGCTTCCTCTATTATCTCATATACTCCCTGTCCCCCCACTATTTCCCGGATAACTTCATTTCATATCCACTTTTTCCTCGTGAGCGTTAACATGCTTCTCACAAACTTCATTCCAAAGGCCTCCACTTTCCTAGTCTCCTTTAAATTTAATGTCCATATTTCTGCTACATATGTGAAAATGGCTATAAAGCTCAAGCCTACTTTATCCAACATTATAACTTAACTAGGTAGTATTCTATTCTTTGTCATTACCATCACTTTACACTCTACCATACTAAATGTCTCTCCACACTTTTTCACTTTCTCATTCCATTCCTGTACTTCCTCTTCTTCATCCCATCGTATCATCAAGTCATCAACAAACATGTGGCTTTCATTCTTTCCGCCACGAATCACATGTTCCATGGTTAGAAGGTCCACGTGTCTATGAAGTTTGAGAACCACAGATATAGGATGTATTTTGTATAGTTAATTTTCAAAGCTCCAACATTTTTCCTGTTTAATTTAGGATCATAAATAATGGTTTGGAACTAACATAATACAAGACAAAAAGGTTAGTTTTATTGATAGTTGTTAGTAAGTAGGGTTAAGGGACCCTTCATCACCAAATATTTGAACATGTTCTATTTAGAAGAAATAAAAATCTGGATAAGCAGCAGTGTTTGAAATAATTTTATAAGTAAAATATTAAACAAACCAAAAAATAAAAGTTTATTCCAAAGGAATTATAATAAGACAGAGTTTTCTGAGAAAATTTGTTTATTTAGGTAAGTTTAAAAATGTAAAGAAAGTACAGGAAATAGTGGTGGAAACACATTGAGGTTATGTCTAATATTATTTTTTTAAATTTAAAGACAAAGATTAAATATTTTAACGTAAGTGAATAAATGGTCATTTGTTGTACAAATGTCTATCTAATGACGTTTATCTTTTTAAACTCGCCTGTGGACTAAACGAAAGAGGGTAGCAATAATTACTTTTCTTTAAAAGAAAAGGGCAAGGTAGGGTGGAAAATTCAGAAGAATACATGTATTTCAACTTTGACCTTTATTTTACAGGCTATGTGAAACTGCGGTGTGACGCAAGCACAATTTCCAATAAAAGACGCAATACATATGAGGAAATAGAAGATGCCGAGGAGCCCAATACCATCTACTCGGAGCCAAGTAATGTTGAAAACTATGTTGAGAGTTTTTCAAATGACATTATCATGCCAGAGCAGTCCACCCAGCCTGGCATCGCCATGATGCAGGAGCTACAAGAACATATTGCTAACAATGGGAATAGATCAATGTTTTTGGAGAGTCCTTCCATCAGTGCACCAAATGGTGGCATTATCACACCCAAAAAGAAGATGTTTGGTCCCAGTAGTCCAGAAAGAGCGTTTGGGTTGATGATGACTGAAACAGAGAGGAAGCTAAGTGGGACCTTACAAAGCTCACCATTGGCAGTGAAACCAGGATGGCGTGGACACAATATCAAGCTACCAATTAGCAGGTCCATACAAAGGCCCGATTCTGAGTCAAACAATGAACAGAAGCGGAGAAGCGGTAGTTCTGGCTACAAGTCGGGGAGCCTCCCCAACAGCCGAGGCAGCGAGTCCTCAGACTATGGCTACACGACCATTACGGCTCTTAAAACACAGAAGAAGCTGAAAGAGTGTCAACTAGGGAGGATTCCAGCCAATTCCTCTGAGATACCTAATGAGTGTTTTGACAAGGTAATGGTGAAAGTCCTCGACAGCAATAATTCAAGGAAAGAACTGTTTGAAACACGATATTACCTAAACTCAGATACCTTCATGTGTCATTTTGTTGATCTTTTCTCGGACAGGCTGGCTCATCTGTTAGGCTTTGATGATGAGTGTGTTGAGCTTGCAACAAAGTCAGGGGCAAAAATCTACTGCAATAAGTTCAATAAAATCGGACATTTCACAGTGAAAGATTGCTATGAAGTAATTCCTACAATAAAGTGTTTATCATGGCCAAAAGATGCCAACGAGTGGATTCGTCGTTCCAGGAAGAGCAAGGTATCCCAGCAGGAAATGATAAAATTCAAATGGCCAACCAAACGTATGGTGGAGAAGGTGCAGACTATGGGTTGTCATGTTCTGCCAGTTGGTTATATACCTGCAAGGGGTGACAACAGGAACCGACTTATCGAGTGGCAACTCTCCTTCCCAGAGGTGGAATGGTTCCTGGAAACTTGCCTCTCCCATTCACAGATCCGATGCTATCTGTTTGTCATGGCACTTTATAAGAGCTTCCTTGAATCTTTTGATCCAGAACTTGGACTACTGCCATCTCACATTCGGACACTGTTATTTTGGCAATGTGAGAAGCACTACAATGACTGGCCAGAAGAAAGACTTGGGGAAACTCTAAAAATGTTTGTGAACATTATCTACAGTGCACTCCAGAAGAAACATATTGAAAACTACTTTATCCGAAGCCAAAATCTCCTAGAAAGTGTCCCCTCTCCAAGCATTCTCAAGGTGCAAGAGAAGATATTTCGAATCAGAGAGAATCTTGTCATGCACATGCTTATATCAGTCAGGAATTTAACTTATTTGAATGACGAAGGGAATGAAATAGACAATTTTTACCCAGTGTTAGACTACCAAAGGCTTTATGATATCCTTACCACTAAAGAACTCTTGACTTTGGCTAATCCCCTTCTGGCGAGGACAGGAATTTCCACTACCAACCAGGCAGATTCAGGACCAAAGCTCATCAGTTTGGATCCAGAGAAAGAGGATGAGGTGATGAACTTGTGGATAGGAGTGAAAGTATCCAACCCCCAACAGCAGTTTGCCGAGAAGGTGAGCAGACAGATTGAGGCAGAGAGTGTAGCCAACAAAATCACCGCTAAGATGGCAAACTCTAAGTCGACCGAGTCCATCAATGTTAAGGTGAGAGGTATAGTGCCAATAGCAAAACTGAATTGGTTTTATTACTAGTTCTATAAACCAAGCCATCTCAGCTTTGTACATTAAAAAGTATTTAAAGTGATAAGTATATTATAATTATTAGTAAAATATATCATAAAATACAATGTTAACATTAAAAAGTAGGTTTGGCTGGATAATAAATATTTAGATAATTTTTTTAAAAGCAATATGAAGGAAGGAGAAAACCCATTATATTTATGATTGTATATATTAGACTATGACTAAGCCTTTGTAACTCAACAATATCAATTAAAAAATGTGTGAATATAATGTTCAAATACAATAAATATACTTTGAGAAAACAACATAGAATCCAGTTTTAAAGCTCACCTATTCATATGATTAAGTTACCCGTTTTAATTAGCTAGTGAACTAAGATTTTTTTAAATATGGGTGCTTACACAATCATTTGATCCATAAAGTGCATATTAAATTGAATGTGTGCATATGCATGTGCATGTGTGTGATGTGTTAGCCATGTTGATGCAAGTATATAATTCAGGTTGAAGGGACACCTGTAAAATATTCCCTATGTCTAATTTAGAGCAACTATTTTAACTAATTCTTAATGTTTATGCAGATTCACATCAATAAAGGAGCTGACCCTCTTAGAAGAAAACTGCTATTGGAAATGTTCATTCCTCACTTCATCGAGATGGCAAAAAAAAGTAATCAATTTCGGGCTGCCAAACAAGCCCAAATGTACCTGCAGCATGCAAGTAGGTTGGCAACCCTTCTTGGAGAAGATGCAGGTGAAGAAATTGCATCCAAAAAGTATCTGAAAACGATTAAGCATCTACAAGAAGCATCAAAGGGTTCCGTTTTTATGCCAACTTCATCTGGATTCAGAAACCCGACACACAACTTCTTGCCCCCACAGAGAGACAGTAGAAAAAACACACCCATTTCTGTTCGCACACCATTCCCCCTTCCCCAAAACACAGTTGTCCACCCAGAAATCAAAAAGCCTCCCATGATCATTACAGAGGCTCATGTTCACAACCAAAACCATTCCTCAGAAAATGGTCCTCAGAACAGGTATAAAATTAATGTGCCCAACCCCAAAGTGAAGTTGGAGGATGATTATGAAGAAATTGTTGTAGATGAAGAAATTGTTGATTCCAAGTTATAGATTTTAAAAAAAGGACTTTTATCAGGAAGTTTTGAACTTGAAAACTTCATATGTTCTCATGGATTATTTTTCCTTTTGTTTTGGTGAAGTGCACTAGGTTAGGGAGTTAGTTGATCCATCTAATTTTTAAAGCCAAAGAACAAAGGGTTAAAGAAAATAAAACATACACTTAAAACACTTTTGTTGTGTCATTATATTAACACTAATGATATGAGGTTTGCAAACAAATAGCTAAATATGAACTATTTCCCCAACTGAATTGGTAAAATTTGTTCAGTACTTGGGTGAACTATAAGATAATTTGAAACAACACAAAATTTTTCAGGCTGGTCTCGAACAAAAAAACTAAACTAAGGAAGACTTGTGCAGGAAAGATGGTTGGGAGAAGGAGATAAATAATTTGGTAGAGAAGTATGGACTGCATCGACACTATGAAGCGCACAAACACGAAATAGAATAGTAGATATGATTGATTTATAGTTGTCAAGCCTTTTACTATTTCTTCTGCCTAGTTTAATATAAAGTAATTAATGTGTTATTAAATATCATAAATCATATTTTAATCAGTTCACCATGATTTTTTCAAGTAATTAAATATGTTTATGGTCATGATTTATGAGTAGATGACTATACTAAGAGGAAGTAAAATGAGTTATAATGTAAATTAGTAATATTAATAAGCCAACTTTATTTTTTCCTAGATGGCAAGCCTATAAAATATAACTTATGACGCAAGGAAAACAAATTATTACAAGCTACAAATAAGATAAATTATCTGCTCATTTCCATGGAATTCCCCAAAGGTAATAGTTCATCCTATTTCTAGTAAAATTATCTTGGTAGCCATCATAAAATGGTGAATAATATTACCATTAATTATTTACTAACAAAAACATAAAATACAGGTACTGAATTTAATATTATATAAGTGAAATGTAAATAATAGCTCAAGTTTCTGTGATTATAGTAATAGATGAAGAAATTTTTACCTCTTCAATGAAGAAACGTGTTTAAGTATTTTGAGAGAATATGTGTTTGATAAAAACTGCATGATTTATGGACTACATACCAAAAATACTTCAACAATAATTGTGTGTGTTTGTGATGTGTGTGAAAAAAATTATTTAAAAAAATCTCAATTTGTTTTATAGAACTGTGACACCAAGACGTTATCGAATCTAAGTGTAGTGTATTTTGTAATGTAATTTGTTTTTAAACTGCTTGGCAATTAAATTACATCAGACAATGGTTTTAAAAGTTAACTGTGCTCTTAAATACTCTATAATTTTGTTTGCTAAGGATAGGCTTGAAAAAAAATTAGAAAAAAATAATAAAATATGAATTTATATACATAAATATACTTTTGGGGAATTTACAATATTTTTTATTGCAAAATATTTAATCGATATGACAAAGAAAAATATTTAAAATAAAATCAACATCTAGTTATTTTTGCAATTTTAAGAGTTTTAAGAAAACAAGAGCATGTATGACTTGGTGTATGAATCTTGTTGAAGCGAAGGGAGTATGCAAGGATAGGGAAGTATACTCCATTCACGGTAGGAATTACTCTCTGAAAGCTCTTTTTTCCTACCAATATCCTAGTATATAATAGATTCTGGTAGGCCTTTCAGAAAATAATTCCTATGCTGAACAGACTATAGGAAAGAAGTTAGAGAGGATAGATTAAGTATGGAGTTGGTTTTTGGACCTATATGTACAGTTTCTTGCTTACCCCATATGAGAATGGCATAATTATGTATGTATGTATGTCCAAAGTATGCACAACTTTTTAATTTTAAATTATATTTTTAACTTGGAATGCAGGCTAGGAGATTTAAAGTTGATTTAGAAAAATAAATGAGTGTCAAACAATGAATAGCTGTGATATATTTTTGTATATTTGTTTTAATTATATTATATGTTGTGAATATTTATATTTAAAAAATATGTACTGTAACAGTTATGAGCTTCTATTAGCTTAGCAAATTTATTGTTTATTACTAACTTAATGAAAATATTTTTAATAATAAAAAATATATAATAGTTAAGTATTTTTCTAGATTTATTTAATTTGAAATATAGTTGTTTTTTTTTCTTTTCTATTTGCTGGATTTTTAAATAATATTTGAGATATACTTTATAGAGTAGAGTTATTTGTTCCCAAAACTTTGCATTTGTTTAATGAATTTTGAAGAAATCGTATCAGTCACCCCTTTTGCTACAAATCTACTCATAGGTAAAACATACACTTGACTAGTTATTTGTTCAATTTAATAGAAATAGAAAAATGTAAACTAAACTTATATGAGTTCAAAAAGTGTAAAAAGTTAAAGATAGGTAGAATTCATCTTTTTTTTTTTTAAAACTGTATCCTCATTTTACCTTTAAAGTTTGAATCCAAATCAAAAGCTTATATGAAATGCATGAAAGGTTGACCTTGCCACATTCGTATGATTTTTTTTATCTCTATTTTAATTTTGTAAACCTTAATTCCTTAGTTTATATATAAAAGTGGTTCCCAACCCTTTTCAGCCTCCCTGGTAGGTAATCAAATTCTTACTTCACCCTTCAATTATTGTTTGGGAGGAGTACAAAAATCTCAAAACAGTTTTGTTTTATAGTCAATCCTCTATTTTATACAAAAGTAAAAAAAAGTAATAAACAAACTAACAAATAACTTAAGATTATTGCGATGGTTGAAATTTTTGTTTTCATCAGTTCTCGAATATTGGGTTTGATGTTTAACAGTGCACATCATATATCACTTTACACTTCAAGTCAACATGGCTGTTTAGGTTTTGTGAGAATCTGAGTTGAAATTTGTTGGTGTTTCATGTGTGTGCACGCTCACGAGCGGCTTACTTTTAGCTGCTCACCTAAGAGATTCATATTACAACATGTAGCCAGTGTCGCCATTACAGCAATAAAGATATAGCTTACTTTTAAAAGAGATTGAAATAAAAAGTTTTCAAATTCTTAGTTGATTATGATATTATTTCCTAATAATTCCATGCCAATGTCCCCTCCCCCCGGAAGTACTTCACACACCCCCAGGTTGGGAACCACTGATCTAGAAAATTGTGGCTAAATGATAACAGTTTTTGTTATAATGTGAATTCACATTCAGTTTGTGGTAAAATGATATTCTGGTGACAGGTAGTTAGGTTTGTCTAAATTATTTTGGGCTAAGCCCAATAGTATGTATCGTAATGACTCTAAATATTCATTCAAAATGATGAAGAAAAAAATTTAAATATTTATTAATAGGTACTTAAATTAGGGAAATTGTAAAAAAAGTAAGCTCATTCACAATCGAAACTTTACTCTTGTTTCAAAAACGAACAACTTGTACATAATAAATCCTTCTATACTGAGAATTTACATAAAGATTAAATTTTATTACACATTTTAGTGACCAAATGGTCTTTTAGGCGTCCCTCTCATGTTTGACTGGCCTGCTTATGATGGGGGGATCGGGTGGTTTAAATCTCGGTCAGGTATACTGAGGGTGTTTTTTCTTAAATGGTTCCCCACTCTCCTTCTATCCAAATGCGGGTAGATATCCTCTAGAATAATTCCTTCTTCATCTTAAACACCTTCAACTATCATATAACGCACATAGCGTGAACAGATAGTAAATCGCAGGAATAAAAAAGTAATAGTTTTAAACACAGATAAAAGATACCATTGTCAATAGAATGTATTTGAATGTGAAACAAACATATGCTGACACGTCTTCACACTTGTAGATAGCACTTAGATAATGCGAGTGTGATTCAGGTTCACTCATGCCACAAACATTTATTTGTTAATAATTAGCCAATCAATACAGATTAGAAAATATATATCTGATGAGGCAAACGTTAAAATATAGGAAAATCAACCTACTGCAGTTATTAACAAAATTGCTTTTCTTACAAAAACTAAATTTATGGATGTTTTTCATTATCGATGAGTTTGATACACTTTATCTCAAATCAGAAATATTTTACCTGAGAGTCTCAAATGTGGATAATATAAAGCCTAATCAAAGTTCAAGATTAACTACCTCACACCAGTAAGCTAGTGTTCTCTTAAATTATGATAGTGTTTACACTAATTCTTTAGTTGTTACAGAAAATACAAACTGTAGCTAAATACTAGATGAACATGGAGTCAACTGGGTCCAATGATCTAGTGCAGGACTACCCAACGTCGTCAGTAGCACCTCCCTAGGGGGTGTTAGTGTAGCTACAAACTTTAAAAGGGGCGTTTGGGCTTAATAGGGGGGAGGTTGATATTTGTCAATCTAATCATGTCTCATTAGACTTTAATGCGACAGTTGAAACATTTAAGATTTAATACATGAATAATTAATTTTTAAACGGTTTTGTCCTCGGAATGCATTTAATAGTCTCAATTCATAGAAATAACACTATAAAGTATAAATAATGTGTGTTCTTCAGTAAATAATTCTAAATAGAGGCCAGTGTCTTATCAAGGAATGGGTGCGCCCCGGCCCTAAGTAATGTTAAGATGAGGAAAGTTAGAACAATCGCGAGAGAGTGTTTGACAAGCTGGGTGAATTGGGGGAGAAGCCAGCCATACCTTCGGCGGACTAGTGGTGTGTGCAGATGTGGAACGCAGATGGTTATTTGCTGTTTTTCTTTAGAATTACACACACTTGATAATCCTTTGTTATATTTAAATGAACTTAAAGAAACAATGCCAGTAAACAGAGAGAGTTTATTGTTAAGTGACACAGAGTATTTTATTGATCCATAATGTGTGGAGTTAATTAGTTTTGTTAATGTTTTTAGGATTTGAGAAATAATGATTTGTTTCTTGCGTGTATTTGATAGATTTATCGATATACCTGGACCGTCAAATTGGCTTAAAAAATCAAATTTGACTTCGTTTCAAAAAAAAATCCGGCTTTTTGGTTAAAAATATTGACAGCAACATACTCTTATAAAACGAAACAACACCAATTTTACAAAAAAATATATATTTAAATTAACACGAAATTAAGAAATTAAGCAGAAATTTTGATCATGCAGTAATTTGATTAGTATTGTGTTGTAAACACGAAATAGCAGCGAAAAGTGAGATTTAAAAAACAAAATTTAACCAGTGCAGTGAATCGCATAATAGTGAAAAATCGAGACCGTTTGAATATTGTCAGTCGCATTGACTTAGGATTCTCACTATCCAAATATGCTCCAGATATTCTGAAGTTAGCCAAAAATCATCTAACTCTGGGCTCACACTAGTATTTAATAGTTAATCCCAATTTATTTATTTTTCTATAACTATGTATATATATATTTATTAATAAATCAATCTAAAAATTAAATATGTAATCTAAGTGCAAGAAAATGACATGATAAAAACGATCATTAATAATCATTGAAAATACCTATTATGCATTACTTATATTTTAAGGGAAGAATGGTATAAGGCAACCCTCTCACAATAGACTGGACCGCTAATGACGGAGCATTGTAAGGTTCAAATCTCAGTCGACTGTACTGAGGGTGTTTTTTATTGAATGGTTTCTTACACTTTCTCCAAAGAAATGCAAGTACTGTATATTTTATGTAAATTCTCCCTTCATTTCTTCTGGATTCGTATGATTAACATAATGCATATTATCTGAATTTTGTGACAGTAATAAGAAATCTTTAGAAATGTCATATTTAAAATTTAGCCAAAAACCTTAAATGTGAATTGTTTGAATCCTAAAACTCTAGAATATCCTTAAGGATTCAAATGATGTATCACTATTTTATATATTCAAGCAATTTCTTTAATCCAAGGGGTGGAATCTAGGTAGAATTTAATGTCATACTCCTGTATTTTAATTTATAGCATGTTACCGAGTTAATATTGACACCAACCCATATAAGTGGGCTGCAGATTACAGGCCGGTCTAACCTAGGAAGTAAAACAATCTAAGAGAATACAAATAACAAGCAATCAAATGGGGAATTGGCTGACGTCAGAATCTCGACTAAATATATGACCCTAAATATCAGGCTCCTCTAATTTTGTTTCCCTGTGACAAGATCGGAATTCAAATCACAGCCGAATGAGCTAAGGGGGTTTTCCCCACCCTTTCTCCACAAACAGTGCAGTTACATTTCCTCTAAATTCATCCTTCCTCATCCCAACTCCAATAGTGCAATTAATATGTGTATAGCTCAAATAGGTAATAAGATACAATGAAGAGGGGAAAAAAAAAAACTTACATAAAAGTGAACAATGTGAACGCTATAAAACAATTCAAGGTGAAGATAAGATACATTCATATTGACAGAAAATATAACTCAAAGATAGTGAGATGATAAATGGCTACTGTCTTTGGAATAGGGATGGGAAAACCTACTTTGTATTTGGTTGTAATATTATTAAAACTATAAAATAGAATTCCATTGATAAGAAATTAATTCACTAAATTCTTAAATACATTAATAGTCATAATTGTATTTTTTACTCCAAGAATGAATTCTTATATGTGTTTGTAATGTAGATTTATAATATTGTCAAAAGATCAATTCAACAGGATGCAAACATAAATATGTCATTAAGTTATTTGAAGTTGTTAAATATCAAGTTTTGATGTAAATAGTATTAAATTTTAATAAAAAGTTCTCATTCCTTATCTTAAATGATTGGATCTCATCTCCTTATTAAAGTGATAAATAACAACGAAGTTTTAGAAGTAACATGTTTCGGTGCAATTTACTTTGATGTTAATAATAAAATTTATAATTGTATAATATAATTAATATTTCATCAGCCTTTTATAATTCATCATTCTGACATGAGCTTATTTTACAAAAATCAAGTTGATTCTAACTTAACAATCTGTTCCATTCCTTGTATGAGGAAGTGGGTGATAATCACAATGAATGTTATTAAAATGATGCAAGGTAAGCTTGCTACCTTTCGGAATGATTTTATTTGAATGTATGTAAAGAAAAGGGTTAATTGGAATATATCACTTACCTCAATGATGTTGGAGTAAAAATTAAGTGTGGGACCCTTCAATCTTCAAACCCTTAAGAATATTTGATATTCTAGGATTGAAGAAAATATCTGATATGAGTTTATTTTACAGCCCTAATGCTTCTTATTGGTGGTTCAGAACCAATATAATTATAGGATGAACTTAACTACCATGCTCCAGACCGCTAATGTAACTGACTGTATGAATGTAACATTTTGTTACTATTTGTATTTTATATCATTCAATTAAATTTCTATTTCCCCTTATCCGTTCATCCTTTTTCACCAGATTCATATTTGAAATTCCAAGGTAAAGTGGTGATTCGGATTTGTATAATAGTGGATTCAACCCAACAAAGTAGAAATTGTTTGGATAAAACAATCCCAACTAAAATAAGTTACCCTATAAAATGTTATCGTTCTTCTCATTCTCATCCTCATCATTACTGTCCAGTGTTTACAGACTGTGGCCGGGTCAGTTTAGTAAAATGCCTCAATCTTCCTTTATTCTTTCTCCACCAATTATTTCTCCCTAAAGTGCTTCCATTCTTTTCCTCTCACCTGCACACATTCTGCTATCTGATCCTCCTATCTTATGATTGGCCTCATTCACTGTATTTTGCCTACAATAAGTCCTGCTATAACATCGCCTATTAGAACCGTGTTTGGTTACAACGTTGTTAATAGTCTGTGACCTTTTTTTTTTACACATGTCCCTTATTGGGCACAACGCTGTTTTTCAGCTGAACACCTATAAAGTGTCAACCGCCTGGTTCCCATTTGTGTGGGCCTAATAGGCCTAAGAGTCATGCAGGTCACGTCAGAGATTTCTACACCCCCCTCCCTCTAAACAAAAAGCCGCTCGTTAATAATAATAATAATAATAATAATAATAATGTATATTTGTATGCGAAAAAAACCTATTTTGTTTATTTATTTTAAATTTGGAATATTTTACTTGAAAATTGAGACTTTATGCACAGGATTTACAGACTTTCAGCATGACTGAGTTGGCAACACTTAGATGGTGCAAGTTAAGCAGTTTGGTTCAAGCATACAAACTTGTGTTTAACTTTCTTTATAGTTTTTATATCTTTAGTTTGCATCGGTCTTTTGTTTATCTTTCTTTACTTTTACGTTTTTTATATTTAATACATTATAAGTTTGCGTGTTACTTGTGTTTAACATTCTTTGTTTGTTATTATATCTAATATATTTTTAGTTTTCACGCAATTTGTGTTTATCATGCTTTGTTTGTTTTGATATTTATTTTAGTTAGGGGTAGTTTTTATCTGTTCGCAGTGGTGTCTAAACGTTCATGTAATTTATCTAACTCTTTAATTGCAAAAAAACACAAGACAATAAATTAGTCTGGCTGTGAAAATGTACGTAATACAGCGACTCGAATCCAGTCAGCAAGGTGTAGACATTGATGCAGCTTTGGGCCTACCTTCAACTTCTATTCGCACTATAGAGAAAAATGTCATAAAAATTAAGTACAGTGTGGAAAACTTTTCGGGGCTCAAGTGTGACAAAGGTCAGGCTTACAAGAAACAAACGCATTGAAAGTATGGAGAAAATACTTTTGTTGTGGATTGAATTTCTAAACCAAAGTAGTGCCCGAGTTACTTTAGCCATTGTTCAAAGTAAAGCTAAATCTTTATATCATGACATGTTAATGCCTAAGGATGACGAAGGCTCTAAAGAAGAACCTTTCAGTGCCAGCTGAGGGTGGTTCGATGGTTTTAAGCACCAGTACAATGTTCATAATAATAAAGTGACAGGTGAAACTGCAGGAAAAGCCTTATCTTCAACAATACCTCCCTTAGGAGCCTTCACCTCTACATATTCAACCTATTAAGGAACACCTACCTCAACGTAATTTGGATCGAGATACACCTTAACCCGGCCGACAACCCTTCTAGACCGAGCCTCAAACAACTGATCGAAAAAGAAGGACCTTCGGCCGGCAGCTTCGACTTGACATCGGCACCGGTTGATATGTTCAGCTTTCTGTATACATAACCTGTACATTGTATACTTATAAATAAAGGTTTTGCCGCTGTTTCCTCTCGCCACAGATGGCTGTCCCTCCCAGGACCTTCCATCACCGTATTCTGCTCCTCCATACGAGAGTATAAAAGCGGAAGTGGACAGGTCTTGGGACACAGTCGTTTTGTGAGGATGAAGCCACTCCTGATTGCCAGATCAGAGAATCTTCCCGTTATTTACAAAAACAATAAAAAGGTGTGGATAACTAGTGCCATGTTCTGTGAGGGGTAGAAAGTCTACACAATACTCGCATAGAAGAGGTACTTTGCGAAGGAGAATTTAGATTTCAGAATTCTCCTCATTAGAGATAATATTCCCTCACATCCTCATGACATTCCTGACTTGGACGAGCATGTGAAGATTGATTTCTTCCCTCCCAATATGACGGCTCTAATCCAATTAATGGACCAAGGTGTGATTGCCACTTTCAAGCGATACTACTTGTGGTGTATGTCTGAGCAACTTGTCACAGGTATAGATGGTGAAGACAAGGCCAGCATCAAGGAGTACTGGCAGAACTACATTCTCTTTAGCACCATCAACAACATATCTATGTCTATGGCAAGAGGTTTCCCATACATGCCTCAACGTGGTGTGGCAAAATCTATGGCCTCAATGTGTCAAAGATTTTAAAGGATTTGAAGATATTGTGCCAAGTGCAAACACAAATCTCCTCAACAATGCTCGTGAAGTAGGCTTCCAGAATCTGGAAATGGAGGACATAGAAGAGGTGGTGTACGCCGAGATTGAGGAACTCACTAACGAGGAGCTACAAGAGCTGGCCCAAAATCCAAGTCCTGAATCTGACAGCGAAGAGGACAAGCCTTCACGCACATTTACTACGAAGAGGATAGTTACTACATTTCACCGCATTCAAGAAGGACTTCAAATATTGGCCGATGAAGACCCTGATGTAGAACGCAGCGCAAGAGTTCATGGAGGGCCTTACATGTTACCAGGGAATTTACAAAGAAACGAAACATGCCGCTAAGCAACCAGCTATCCGTGCATTCTTTCCACCAGTGGCCGGCATGGTGACACATGAGGGGGGTAAGATTATGAGTGGTGAGCCTGTCCCATCCACATCCTGAAATTAAATGTATTCCTGTCCTGAGCTGTTTCCACGATATGATACATGTATTTGTAAGTATTTTGTAGGGCCTTGGATCCTAACTCATACACTTAACATTGGTTCTTATGGAAAACCTAACTTTTATAAAGTTGTGTTTCTCAGGAACCTAACACAACGTTATAAAAGGATTTATTGAATATACATCATATCCCTCATTTTCTTTGGTATTCTCAAACCATAAAGGTTCTTAAATTCCCCAACAAAGCAATCTTCAACCCTTCACATCTAAAAGTATGGAAATTGGCCAATCAATAAGTCAGCATATCCAGAGATGCCCCTAGCCTCTGTTTAAGATGAAATATTCTTCCTATCAGGCATCAGTACACTTATTAATCGTTTTAACAATTTGGACGTCACAATATTAATATATACTACAACATATCTGCTTATTTTCCCCATCTATTTCAAGTGCTGCCATTGATATAGTTCAAGCTTAACAAGAAAATTTAATTACCACAATGTGTTTTTGTGTGTATTAACATTTTATCCAAACAATTTCCACTCCAGCACGACTTAAATAAGTGTGCTAGATATCTCTCCTAATTTAAACAAACATTTGTATTTGTGTGTGAACTAATAGGAAATTGTTTCAACATGTCTTTAAATCCAAAAAACAACAGCCTGATCTACTTTGTAATAACAGTCTCTCTCTCTCAAGTAGAGTGGTAAAAAGATAAAATAAAAAAATCCCACAGCACTTGCATTGTAAATAGGAATGTAGTTTATAGTTTAACGGAAAACCAGGTGTAGTTAATAATGGAAAGCAGAATAGAGCTTACCAGTAAAATGCATAATGGTTTGTTTCTAGGTTTTTACAATATATCTTAGTACCTGCTTAGGGTACACACATATATTAGTTACACTAATGTAAAAGAATAAGGAAGGTAGAATTTGAGGAAATGTATCTGAATTTGTGTATAGGGAGAGCAAGAAACCATTTAAGAAAAAACTTTCTCAGTACACCCAACTGGGATTTGAACCTCAATCTCCCAGTAATAAGCAATCTAGTATATTGTGAGAGTACGTGTTTAACCATATGACCATCGCATAAAAGCGTTTTGGGCTCGAGGGGGTAAGCACACATTTGAGGGAGACGTGGAAGTAATTTCCAAAAGATTGCTTAACAATTATTATCAGACTAATTCAAAGTATAAGGCCACTTTGGCCAGTAACACAACTAGTATACTCAACAATGTTGGCAAGTTCATCAGTTGTAAGTGTGAGCGTTGCAATTTGTTATATATCTCCTGGTGTTAATTTATACCATGAACCTATATTTATTTTAATAGGATTATTTGAATTTTGTTTAAAGTTTAATGACTATTTTTAAGCTAAAAAGAGATTTTAAGTTAAAAATTCCAAGACAAGAAGGGTTATTACACAATTCTTCCTTTCTACTTACCATTATGTGTGTGGCCACTCTCATATTTCTGCTATGGTATTATTGTATTATTTTTATCAATTATCTCTATACCAGACATGTTGTCAAGTAAAAACAAATAGTAAAAATATTGGACAGTCTAAATATACATTCTGAAGTGATATGAAAAATAATGCTATATCCGGCCTGAAATATTATTATGCATTTCTCTTACTAAATAAGTGTAATCTCTCAGTTTTCGGTGACTTTTGAATATAAAAAATACCAAAGGTGAATAATATTAAATATAATCTCAAATAATGTGATTGCTTTGTGGAAAATATTTCGCTTTTACAACCAACAACTAGACATTTGTACTTGTATTAATATTAGGGGCCTTGAAAGCTTCAATAATATTGATATTGATTTTAACATTTTTTATTATTCGATAACGTGAAACAAACCAAACTAGAAAAAAAATCGATAAGGTTTTAAGCCATTGTAAATCCCACAGTGGGCCTAAAATATGTTAATATATTTTTAATTACAATTCTTGTGAGGTAAAGTAAATGCTTACTAACTATACCATATTGACCAGCGCATAAACCACACTATTTTACCATAAGACTTTGGTACATCCTATAATCCCACCCTTGGATAGTAATTATTAAATGCGTTAACTTTTATCATAATAATCAGTTTATTGTTCCAGCAAACTGGGTACAATTTGTGAGTCTCTTCCATTTCTTCATCATTTATGACCCCCCAGTCACCCCTCTTCTGGATGTCTTCCTTTACAGCATCCATCCATCTTCATATCAGTCTTCCTCGTGGTCTTCTCCCTACTACCTCCTCCATCCACTTTCTCGCCACCCTTCCTATCTCCATCCTCTTCACATGCCCGAACCATTTCATCCCTGATCTGTCGATTTTTTTTCCCATAAGGTTTCTTTCATTTTAGTCTGTGTTCATATAACATAACTTCTTATTTTGTCTCTCTTAGTCGTTTCCATCAAGGTGTGGAGAAATTTCATTTCCGTGGCTTGTATATGGCTTTCTTCTCTTTTTGATAACACACATGTTTTCAGGTTTGTAAGTGGTCATTGGAATGAAATAACTGTTGTAGAGGGTCTGTTTGGAGCGCAGTGGCACCTTCGCATCCAATAGTGTTAAATTTAAGGATTAAAATTATTAATAACTAAAAAATATGGTGCTCTTTCCAGTTTAGATTTGACACAGTGACTATTGTTGCATGAACATGTTGAAGAACTTACACTTATACATGATAACTTACAGTGGCCTTACGACTTCTATGGTTTTACATGACAGCTAGCAGAAGCTAGCAGATGGTATCAGTAATGCCAACATTGTCTAAAAGTAACTTTTTTCACCATATTTGAAAGTAATTATTATTTTCTAATTGCTTATCACTAAAAATATTATCAATCGCTTTTAACAATACTTCCCCAAAGATTACAGTATAATTTTACTTTCCATAATCAAATTTAAGAAAAAAAGGTCTAGTAATTTCATTATAGTTTTTCTTTTAACTCTTCTCGTAATAACAGGTTAAATAGAGCGTGAAATTTTATATTTATTGGTATTTTATTCAGTTATTAATATTTTTATAGCTGCCTTCACATATCTTTAACATAAATAAATGGTTTGTGAAATAATATAAAGTTTAAATTTTGTAAACATGTGGATTAACATTATTGCTGTCTAGCTGGCAACGGTCCTCTTTTTTCTACGTCATCGACTGGCAGCTTTTACTCAGTGGCCATATTTGTTTTCAGCAAATAAGGCCACTTTAAACGTTCTCTTGTTTTTAATAATTTATTTGAATTAAACAGCAAAAGAAAATTTCAATATTAAGCAACTAACCAAACGGTTACTCTCATAACCAAAATCTAACAATTTTAAAATAAATTTAAAGAGTTAAAATAAATTTACCCATGATTATGTGGTGCAATGTTTCTATGTCATCTTTGAATGAATTAACAATGACCAGACGGTTTTAATTCCCGCCGGCTGCACTGGGCTTGGTTTTCCATATGTGATTTTTATCATCTACTCTCCATGCTAGTGTGGGTGCACTTGAAATCAATCTCAGTGGTCTTGGAGCAGTGCTTCAGGACTCTTTATGTTCATAGGTTCAAAACCAGCTGGGACCGATGGATTTTTCCTGAGCGATAAAAATATCTAACACAACTTCCATCGGAAGAGAAATAAAGCAATTTAGAGCCCATGTCAATTGTGGGATGTAGAAGAACCCTGGATGGTATAAAAAAATACCTTTCCTGGCAAAATTGGTAATCTCGTTCACTCATAGAAATTCTCGTGTTCTGATATAATAAGGTGCTCCAGAAAGTACATGTTAAATATCCCAAATAAATGAAAATATTTCCTTTCAACTACCTTATTTAGGACTACAACTCAAATTAGACCATCAATAACCACAGGTAACACAAAGTACCCCTAAATTTAGTTCACTGCGGATAAAATAACCAACCCTTTATTTAATTTAATTTATCAAATCAAAATACTTACAAATTTGTTTTAAGGATTTTAGAAAGTAAACCTAACACATAGTATTCCTAAATTTAATCCACTAAGATATAATAATCAACCCTAAATTTATTAAATCAAAATACCTATAAATTAATTCTAAGGATTTTAGAAAGTAAATTTAACATGGTAATCTCTTCTATTATTATTATTATTATTATCATCATCATCATTTTAAACAAAATTGAGTGTTAGTATTTTAGCTCAGTAAAGTCTGCCAATTAAGCTAAGGGACCTAAGTTTGATTCATTATATGGCCGATACATTTATCATTGGGGGAAATAGAGGTTTCCTTCCCCTTTCACCCAGACAAACTAATAGATGGGAGAATGGATGTTGTTTTTATTTTAAAATTAAGACAGTTTTTATATGATGTCCTGATATAGGTCTACTCATTTAGTTCAGAAAGTGCACATCAAATATCCTAAAAAAATAAGTATATATTAATACTTGTTTAAAAATGAGGTGGCCCAATGGCTAGATAATTTTATAATAAAGGAAAGTGATAAAACTAAAGAAAAAGGAAAAGTAAACTATTAAGAGTAAATTTGATGAAGAAAGCCCACCTATGGAAAGAGGAAAAATGTAGGAAGAGTCCAATGCACAAAGGTGACATCTTTGTGCATTGGACTCTTCCCACATTTTTCCTCTTTCCCTAGGTGGGCTTTCTTCATCAAATTTACTCTTAATAGTTTATTTTTCCTTTTTCTTTAGTTTTATCACTTTCCTTTATTATAAAATTATATATTAATACTGTATGAAGTGTAGAGAAAAAAAGGGGGGAGTGTCACATTACACCCCTTTTTCTGGACAACAACTTTTACAACTCACATCCTGTGTGAGCCCAAGCATATACTTTTATTTTATTAGTTTAAATATGAAAGAGACCTCTTTTAATCACAATCTAAAGTGCATTAGAAAGGTCTCATGATTTTTTAGCAAATGGATGCACTCACTTAATTCGACTTAAAAATTTGACTTTGCCCATTTTACCCCCATTTCCTTTGTATGCTAACTTGAGAGTCTCCAAATTGTAAATTATAACAAAGAATATGGGGGCTTGTGACAAATTGGGATTTTTGAATTTGTAATTTTTTCTGGAGACAAAAATGAAAGCTGAAACTTAAAAAACACAAACAACATTTTTTATGAAACATGTTTTTTCTTACATCCATTACTGTTTCCAGCCTATGGCTTGGGTCAGTTTTTTATTCAAGTAATATATTTTCCACTACCGGCTTGCTAGACCTGTTATAGCTTCATATGTTTTATAATTTCACTTAAGACTAGGACAGGCACAACATCCAGTCCCCAGCTGTTAATTTATCATTGTGAAAGGGTAAACCAATATTTTCGCTGATGATACATTTTTCAACCATGCCAGGAGTCAAACCTGGGACTCTTAGCTAAGTAGGCAGACACTCTACCGACTGAATATAAATGTCGAACAATTTTTTATTTGAATAGTGAATTGATTAAATTTTGATTCGCTCTCCATATAATATAGCTAGCTCAGTTATACAATTATTTAGTTGCTATACAAAAATGGGTCTTTTAAATCTTTGTATCCTGAAGCTTAGGGGTAAGGTGTCAGACTTCTGTGTTGGGGGTCCAAGGTGCAATCTTTGATCCCGGTACAGATTTATCTGATTGCTAAATAAACCCTTCCTTCACCTCTGACAAGACGTGTATTAGTCACAACTTGCGAATGTGAGGAATGCCAGGTCTCCACCGTGGTTCGGATCCCATGTTAAACTGTAGGTCCTCCATTTCATCTCACAATCACCCTAACATTACACATTAGCATAAGTGCGTACAACTCAAACGGGTAATAAGACGCGGTGATAATAATTAAATAATCATAAATAATTAGATGATGATAATGATGATGATGGTGGTGATAAATAATAATAAAAATTAATAAACCAGATTAATAATAATAATATTAAAGTATATCTAATGTGTCTTTTCTAGTGGTTGTTTTTTCTCTTTCTCTTATTTCTAAAAGCTGACGAAATAATGATGAGAGTATAACCCGAACAGGTAGTAAGATGTTGTGCTAGATACAAATAATGGTGGGGTCTCATGAAATTGGAAGAGTCCATAAGCCTTCTTGTCTGACTGTAAACAAGGAAAAGAGCTCTTCCAACTTCACTTGGTTTGCAACCCTACTGTAGCCAAGGTCCTCAGCACGCTAACATCTAAATTTCTAAGCTTTAAAGCTGCTCTATATTTACAAACTTTTATTCTGACTGTGATAATTTCTGGATAATCGAGTGTCATACCATTTGAAAATATCAAACATAATTTTTAGATCTGTGTGTCCATTATAAAATAGACCTTTTGTCCAAATTGTGTAAAACTACGGTTACATGTAATTATTAATAATTCCATTGCAAACAACGTCTGGTACAAGCATGAAAAGAGAACCTAAGAAAAGTAACTTAACAATTTTAATTTTTGACGATGTGAAGGAGTGCAGAGAAGAAAGATAACGATTAAATTGGCTTCCGAAGTGGGGGTACAAAAAATAACACTATAAAGATATAGGAAAGAAGAGTAGGTACCATTAAAATGTAGGAAAAGGTGGATTAACCTCAACTAAATAAAATCAAAGTTGTTGTTTTTTTAAATAAGGGGTATGCAAAACCTGAAAAACTTTAATTTTGCTTCAAGTATTCATTGTCAGCTTCAACTTTGAGTCAAAATTTTCAAAATTTGGCAAATTTGACGTTTTATCAATAAATTTAAGTTCAAATACATATTTATGTAACATTTTTGTCACTTCCCCCTGTAATGTACAATCGGTTTATCCTGAAAGGTAGCAAACTTACCTTGCATGTTTCCATCATGGCATAGTTTATAAAATAGGACTATAGTATAGTCTGTTAAGTAAAGACTGCCATCATTCAGGGTAAATGAATTGTACAAAGTACATTACAAATAAATGTTCACACAACGAAAATCAAAAATAATTAAATAATATTCAGTGATTAAAAACTTAATTTATCAACTTAGGTAAAAATATTTTAGTTATTATTGCACTTTTTTAATATTTTGTAAATTTACCAATGATTTTGGTAAGAAGTTTGTTTTGAAAGGGCTTCACAGAACAAATTTCCTACAAAAATTAAGTGCACATCTAAAGTTTTTTTGAGTTAGGTATTATTTAATATTTTCCCCCTTCCCCCTCTGACATTATTATTACTATTTTTTTTTAATATTCTAACTTTGATTTGGCTTTGGGAATATTTTATACTATTTGATTGTTTCCAATTTTAAAAGTGGATTTCGCACACCCCTATTAAAAATTATTATTATTATTACAAATAATAAACACATATAACGCCTACTCACATCAACGCCATGCTCCATGTAGAAGTCTGCTGTACCCATGCTGGCATAGAGCTTATATCCCATCTTCTGGAGGGATGTGATACTTGGCAATAGCTCCATCTTGTGCTGAATGCCAGAACAATACATATATTAATAATGACATTTGTTGATGCAGATTTGTTTCACAAAAAACATATTAGAAAGTGAGAACAAATGAAAGAAATTCATCGAAACAAATGTGGTATCATAGTTTTTCCTAAGGCTGCGGTCACTTTGGATGCACGCTTGCGCAAGTAGCTTGCGCGTGCACGAACTGGTCACATTGGTTGCAACTAGGTGCAAGTAAGTAATCACTCCAGCGAGCTGTCAAGATGGAGTAATCGGACGAAGAGCAATTTAGGGAAGAATGGGTTAACGATTATTTTAAGAATAGAGATGATGATGGAGAATATAGCGAGTTTTAAAAACTGAAATTCAGTGTAGGCTGGCTAATGTAGACGTGATTCTGAAATGTGTGTGTTTGTTGCATAACATTGTTATTGATAGAGAAGGCAGTGCAGAAGTGGATAGTTATGTTGCACAAAACCAAACACAGCTCCTTCGAGACTACCGGCCAAATGATGACTTGCGTAGATACAATAGAGCTACTGAAAAGGCAATTAAAATCGGAGATGCTTTTAAACACTACTTCAATACCAAATAACCCAAACATTGTTCAAACTTTCATAGGCTAACTACTAATAATGAAGCATAACTATTCAGTAGATAATTATATTATTTTGTGATTTTTGTGATGGTTAAAACAATAATAATTAAGTTGAAATAAAGTTTTTTCGCCGTTTTTCAAATATATCATTACTAACTTGGAATATCCAATATGGTTCCTATCTCGCCCACAGTTTCTTTATAATGTCTCTGTTGCTATGGTTCTTATAAGAGGCATCCAAGATGGTCCTTCTTGCTTCAACGCATATTATTAGCATATCCATTTCCGTCGTAAACACAAACACAAACACACAAGGGCGAAACTATCACCTCTTGAATTATTATTATTATTATTATTAGCACCGCGTCTTACTACCCGTTCGGGTTATACGCACTTACGCTAATGTGTAATGGTAGGGTGGTTGTGAGATGAAATGGAGGACCTACAGTTTAACGTGGAGTCCAAACCACGGTGGAGGCCTGGCATTCCCCACATTCACAAGATGTCTTGTCAGAGGTGAAGGAAGGGTTTGGTAATCAGATAAATCTGTGCCGGGACCAAGGATTGAACCCCGAGCCCCAGCACATAAGTCTGACACCTTACCCCTAGACCACCAGGTCACTCATCACCTCTTGAAAACAAGGGAAATAAAATAACTCTCACATCAATACAGCAAGCGTGCATGAAGAAACAAATTTATTTGATCCGCGGCAAGCTTGTACAAGCTTGCGCATCCAGCTCGCACTCAGTGTGACCAGCTCGGGCACGCGACCACTGGTTTAGATGGATTTACTCGAATTTTGTTTCTTCATGCAAGCTTGCGCACGCTCGCGCATACAGTTTACTTGCGCAAGCTTGCACCGCAGCCTAAAACTATTTCATTGTAGAGTGTAGTCCTTAGTGGAAGTCATCAACCAGTTATTGATTGGCTTAATATTTGGTCAACATTATAACATTTTTATTTTAATACATTGTCATATGTTGAATTTTGATTTAAACTAGGGATGTCAAACTCGATTCTTCAATACCTCAATATTCTTGATTCTTACTAATATCAAAAGAATCAAAAATAGATCTTAATATTGCAATTCTCTATAATTCGATTCTTAGCTCTCAATGAAAGTTCAGTACTGGAAACTAAGAAAATGGCAAAATTCAGAACAAGTAGTAATCGAATATCTTTGATATTAGTTTATTTGCCATTATTTGCTACATATTTTGATTCAGTTAACAACCCTATTTGGTGAATTTATAAGACTTGTGTTACCGACAATTGTTTGATATACTTTTTTTAAATTATTTGACTCGGCGAGGCTATAATTTGAAGGTAAAAATACTTGCTTTCTAATGTAATTCCTCATAATTTTATTAATTTGGTAAAATATGCTTTAATACTTGGTAAACAGATATTTTTCATTGTTAGGAAAAATGAACTCTTGTACTATTTACTTTTTTTGCTATTCTATGACGTTGAATAAATGTTTTTAAATGAGGATGTATGTTTAGAAAAATAATAAAATATGAAAGGTTCAAGAATCTAAATTTAGAATCAAGATTGAACTTGATAATCGGAATCGAGAAAAGAAGGTATTGTGTCATTTCTAATCCAAACATTTTATTTACTGTATGTAGCACATTTAATAATAACATTCTATAGTTTATGTCACTTTTAAAGAACCAAACATAACCAAAATTAACATTTTTAGAAGTTTTGACATATCTGTTGCTGGAAGTTTGGCCCAAAGTAAAACAGCTAGTAAAAATTTGAAAAAACTCAACTGTTTGTAGAAGATTATGTTTTAGAATGTGTAGTTGAAATTTGTTCAAACCCCTTTCTCAATTTTTCAAAAATATCTAAAGAAACCTTGGGAGCATAGTTTACCTTAAAACTTCCAATGGACAAGAGTATGGCCTTCTTTGGGATCTGAAAGCCTGTGCTCATCATGGCCTTAAGGTAGGCTTCGTAGCGATTCTCCCCGAAACATGCCACTTCGCCTGTAGAGGCCATTTCTACCCCTAGCATCACATCCGCTCCTGCGCACAGCCAACATAAAAGCAAAATAACCAAAATAACCAAACTAATTGGTATGAGATGACAAGAATAAACACAAATTTTTGGTGAAAATTCAACAAACATTCTATCAAAATCATAATTTTGTTGTATCTTTTATCAGTTTTTAGTAAAACTGTTAAAAATATAACTAATTTAAATTATTAAAATAAATACAATGTACTTTACTTTATGTAGCCTATTTAAAAAATATTTTTTTTATCAATTACAGTGATGGTATTAATATACCAATGGGGAGGGTTTCCTACAAGCTATTCTAATTCTCTGCTCCACATTCATTTAGATGCAGTTCCTCTATCTCATTCTTCTTATTCCTACTCCATACATTAAATAGTCAATAACAATGAGTTAAACTCATAACCAAAACATACATTTATTAAAACAATCCAAAGTTGTAGTAAAACTATGATTTAAACTGTAAAACTAACAGCACAAAATATATAAACCTATTTTGTTAATTTAAATTTTTGAGGGAAATTTAGCAATTTCGACAAATATGGTTATTTTGGGTATTTTACCATCTTCTAATGAAGGTGGTACTTAATGTGCTTAAAAATTACTGAAATCTGTAAGGTTTTAAAAGTAAACTTTCGGAATAACATTTTTCTGGTGATTTCATGGGTTTTGATATTAGAGTTTAATTTAATTTTCTTTCATTCTAAGAATAATAATGGGGATGAGTATGTAGGAAAAATACCACAAGGGAGACCAAAAAAGAGATGGGAGAAGCAGATAACAGAAAGTGTGTATGTGAGAGTATCAGAATAGATGCAATTGAAGGAGGAAGAACGGCGGAAGGAAAGAGGAAGATGAAGGCAATTTACCAAACTGACTCAGCCAGAGGCTGGAAACATATAATGATGATGATAATGATGATAAGTTTCTACACACACACATGCACGAACGCACGCACACACACACACACACATTAAAAATGTTTAGAGTAAATTCAATTAAAAAAACACAGAATTCAGAAATTCAAAAATAAAAGTGAAATATGGGTATTTTTCACGAGAGCTTCTGATAAGAAAACTGCCCAGTGTAATATATACCTGAAAAAATACAAAACGCCAACAGGTGACTTATTGCTATTAGAAACGTTTTTCTTTTTAAAAGAATGCATATTTTTCTGTAATACCAAAAGATTTACCTTTTTTAAAAAATTTAAAACTGGAATAAAAATAACTTTGATAGCTTATTTAGAGCATGTGTTGCAGTTTATCTACATTTTATTTTAATGTGTTAGATTGAACAGTAATAATTAGCTATCCATGATGCCAAAGCAGAATGTTATGGTGTTTGTACACTTTTGACAAAGGCAAAAGCAATTGTGGAACATTACAGTCGTAGTCCATCCACAAGAAAAAGATTACATACGGTAATGGAAGAGATGGTACTGCCAGTACTCGAGTTAATTCAGTTTGTGGACACACGGTGGTCCAGCGAGTATAACATGCTTTCTCGATTACATGCTGTTAGAAAAGCTGTTGGAGCTGAACTTGCCAATTCAGAAAATAACATCGAGATCCTAACTGAAGTTGAATGGAAGCAAGCAGCAGGCATTGTAGAGGTTCTTGGGCCACTAGCTGACGCCACCAAGGAAATCAGTGGAGACAGTTATCCCACCTCTTCAATGGTTATACCCATCCTTCCTTGCCTCAAATCTCTTAAATGTTTTTATCACTAGCAAGAAGGATGGTGTAATGTTCGCAAGAAGTTTAGATAAGGCTTTGAAATCTCGCTTCAGTTTCTACGATTCAGATCCTATTTTCTGCCCATCCATGCTATGCGACCCAAGATTTAGAGGTGTCTTGATCGATGATATGGTGGCAGTAAACACGCTAGCAATTGAAGTTAAGAAGTTGAGTGACAAGTCATCTTTAGAGCCTAACGTAAAAGATGAACACCCCTCATGCTCCTCTTCTAGTTCTGGACTATGGTCAAGTTTTGATTCCATACCAAATACCACCCAACCGGCAATAGACAACAACAGTGAAGTGAAGGATTACCTAAATGAACCACGGGTGCCTATATCTGGTGGAGGGAAGAGGGTTCTTGAAAATACCCTAATGTCTCCAAGGTAGCCCTGCTACAAGTGTGTGCAGTGAAAGGGTATTTTCTAGTTCAGGAAACATTGTACCAGCCAGACGAGAACCGTTGACTCCTATTCATTTTGAGGAATTAACATCTTTCAAAATAACTTGAAGAGAAAGTAACACTTCTAACTGCCTGTGTGGATAATTTCTTACAATGTTTGTTTTTATTTTAACTTATAAAAACTGTTTGATGTTGATATAATTTTTCTTAATTCTTAATATTCGTTTTTTAAAATAAGTTATAACATAATCTGCCCTGAAGTGAATATTTTTTAAAGTTTAATTGCAAATCAAATGTAGGATAATATTATTGCACAATGTCACAGGACTGTGTAAATATTTTCTTAGCATATAACTTAGCCTAATATAGTATATATCTATATTTTTTATAAAATATAATTGTCTATTTACGTGCCCAAGTAAATGTCTTTTTAGTAGGCCTACATATTTTTTTCTAAAAAGGTTAATGTCTTATTGTGTATTATTACATAATTAGGCTAAATTGTAAGGTTTTTATTAAAGTTAGATAAAATATATCAATTTAATAGCATTTGAAATAAATATAAATATATTAAGGCTAAAAACATCCAGTTTTTTTAAAAAAAATAATTTGTTTTAAGAGCTATTATTAGTTGTTTAAATTTTATTCGAACTTCGATTCGACTTCGAGAATATTCTTGAATATTCGCTTCGGCTTCGCTTCGAACTGAAAAAACTGGCTTCGCACACCCCTATTTGCCAATAAAAGTCTTGTTTGGTTTTTAATTTGAGCTGAGCCGATCAACTCTTTTGCCCCATCATGCCAATGCTGACTGTTTGTCCAATCACCGATGCTGATCATTTGGTTTATTTAATTTTAACTATTAAAAAATAATTTATATTTTTAATACTAAAAAAAATCAACCATTCAAGTAGTCCATTTTTAGTTTGTTAAGTATAGAATGTTTGCTTATGAAATTTAAATGAAAACAAGGATTAACTGAAAGATACTTCTCTTTATCTTTGATCCTTATTATTTTAAAGATCAATTTTGGTAAATGATCTCTACTTTTCTTATAGTTAGGTTAGTGAGTTTTATATAGGAATTTTATCTTGAGATTTGTGCATAAAATACTATGGAAAAATATATTAATTTTACAACAAAAACAGAAAAAAATCATTTTTAATAATTATATTTTTTGTAATTTAAATAAACATATGTAATTTTAAAATAATTTGATAATTATTATTAATTGATGAATGAATTTAAATAATGAAATAAAGATAAGTTCTGATTCATGATGTAGTTTTGAAACCTCTGATAGTTCTTTAGTTTTAGCTTCCCAACACCTTCACAGTTTTGGTTTCAATTGAATCTTCCCATTTTAGTTTCCCTTGTATAGTTTTGAAACCTCTGATAGTTCTTTAGTTATAGCTTCCCAACGCTTTCCCAATTTTAGCTTTCCTTGAATCTTCTCTTCTTGGTCCATACGCCTGATGATGATGATGATGATTATTATTATTATTATTATTATTATTTTTATTATTATTATTATTATTTTTATTTTTATTATTATTATTATTAGCACCACGTCTTACTACCCGTCTGCTAGTAAAGCTTGTGGATGACCTTGCAAAGATAATCCCTCCACACCCACAGCCTCTGCAATACAACTTTCTCTATCACTCACTGAACGTTCTATGCTCAACAATCTCCCAACCTTGTTTCAATCCCCTTGGTCTGGTAGTGGGGAGAGAACAGATAACAGAAAGTGTGCAAGTGAGAGGAGAAGAATGGGAATGATTAAAGGAAACACTCAGAATATTTTGTTTGAATTAAACTGTTTTCTTTGGTTTTTAGATTACTCTTGTAGGTTAAAAAATATTTCAAGCCATTTACACTTAACCATCTTTCCTTATTTCAATATATGTAAATCATAAGTTATGTCAAGGAACATTGAAAATATCATGTTAGCGCTAAGACAGCCCATTACATAAACAAATTACATGTACTGACCAGCAAGGCGCGGGAATGAGAACTGGGGAACTTTGACTCCTATTTTCCCGCAGCCTCGCAAAACATCAACTGGCTCCACCTGCTCCCCAACAATCACCCGCGTAACCATGGCTACAAAGTCAAAGTCCAGAGTCTTGGAGACGAAGGGGAATGAGCGAGACACACGGACATTGCACTCAATTACTTTTAGCTCATTATCCTGAAACAGGAATAACATAAGTTGTTACAAAGCTGGATTGTTGTAATGGTCAGCAGGCCCAATGTTGACCTACAATACCAACCCAATAAAATAAACCTCCCCCACCCACTCCCAATCACCCCACAGTTAATGGCAGTGATAGTGAAGGACGCCAACCTGAAAGGATAGTTAGGTTAGACCTAGATAGAAAAACACACTTCTCTCTTCATGTCTTCTATTCTTTCCTTCTTAAAATATTGCACTAGGACTCTTCACACATTGTTCTAAATTTTTGAAAATATTCCTTTATCATTTGAAGAACTACATTGAAAAAAAAAACACAAGAAAAATATGCTATTGAACTACATGTTTCTGGAATGATTTGAAATTTGTAACTGAAAAATTGCAGTGTTGCCAAATTTATGTAACTTAGTGAGGTATGAAAAGATAGATAGCTTGCTGAAAATTAATAATCAAAAAATAACTTAAAGACTTACCACAGAGACTATACTTGAAATAATAAATAAAAATAAACTGATTTAAAAGATATGATATAAGATTTATAAGATATATGAAATAATTGTAAATTTTTTTAAAAAAAATTGTGATTTTTTTAAAGATAAAGTGTCAAGAAGAGTGTTAAATAATATAAGAGAACTCAACGACCAGGCCCCAGAACAGGAATTTAACACTTGATTAAATGTTTGAATTTTATCATGAATAGATACATTTTCAAATAATCACACACTCATACTGTACATAGAAGAAGCTAAAGAAAATTGTAATCGGACCAAAGAGCAGAATAAACACATTTTCCTTTACATTCTTCCATACAATTCTACATTAAAAGTAAAATTAGGTATTTAATTAAGAGTTAATTATTAGATCTTGTAGATGTACTATACCTTTGCTATTAGCTGCATGTTGAATGGGCCAGTGACTTCCAAAGATGCTGCTATTGCTCGAGAAATGGTGGTGATCTTTGCCAGGGTCTGGGGGTTGATGTCTTGTGGAGGGGTAACTAACGTAGCATCCCCTGAGTGAACTCCAGCATTCTCCACATGCTCCGACACTGCCATACACACTACTATTCCATCACACGCCACTGCATCTACATCAATTTCCTACAATACAAGAGAGATAATTAAAATACATATTTAAAAAAAAAAATATAGTAATAACTAGGAGTGTGCAAAGTTCAATTTTTAAATTTGAAGCAAACTCAAATTGGATATATGAAACATTATAGAAGCCAAATCAAAGTTTGAATATTTTTTTATGCTTGAGAAAATATTATATTAATGCTTATGTATATTACTTTATACTCTAAAATTAATTGAAAAATGTTTTATGGCACAATATTGCTTGTGGTATTAAATTTGTACCTGAAACCAGTCATTCATGAGATACTTCAGGTTTTTGAAAAATCAGTCATCAATAAACTACCCATAAATGAGTTTTCACCCCAAAGAGAATTAAGCATTTTTATTTGTCATACCATACAATTTCCAGACATAAAGTGTGAATAAACATTTTAGAGCTATTTTTGAAATATCTCGAATTTTCAAAAACTTCTCAGTAAACTACCCTTCAACAAATGGTCACCTAAAACAAACTATACAGTGCTATCTGTTGTGTCAATTAAGCCCTATGTATTATAAACAAAATCATTAGAGCCATTTTTGACCAATTTGGAAGTAAAAATAATTACTCGCCAGTGAACCCGTGCGAAACTTTTGCACACTCAACCATCATCCCCCCTTCCCCTCAAATGATTTAGTCTTTTGTCAGGTTGTTGAAACTAAATACTCAGCGAAGTGTTTAAACAAACAATGTAGTTTAATGTAAGCTGAGTATGCTACGTCATTGCTTTGTATTAGTAGAGAAAAAGGTATGTTGAAAACAGAAATAATATATAGGAAACTTAAATTTTAAACAAACCATGCGTTTTAACGTAAACTGAGTATACTATATCAGAAGTCGGTAAAAAATCCTACCCACTGATCTCTTATTCATCGCTGTAGGTTTTGTATTAGTTGAGAAAAAGGGATGTTGTCAACCGAAATAATATATAGGATCAATAAACTACACTTAATTGAAAAGGGAGGGTTAAAATAAAATAAAACTTTTTGTTATAGCCTTATAAAATCTACATTCAAGTTTGAACAAAGTCCATCAAACCGTTTTGGATACATTGACAGGGACAGACAGACAAAATGGTAATATCCAATTTTTTTGGATTTGTGTTAACATAAAATGAAAAGATTTGTCATAATCTTGAGATCTGTTTTTTTTCACAAACATATTACTTTCTCTTGATATGAATGAGAAAGTAAAAAATTAAAAATGGATCAAATCCACTATTTCTCGAATTCGAATCTACATATTATTTTATTTTCGAATCTCGAATATCGAATCCGAATCCTAGCAAAATGTTAGAAATTTTAATGATTTACAAATATACCTATACTACACAATATAGACCTAAGCTGTAAATTAAGATTTATTTCAATCATGCTTTCAATTTTCATCAACCTCAACCACCCCTCACGAAATACTGGTTAAAGTCCAGGCAAATTAAACAATCTATAACCATATTATTGTTTAGAAATCAAATAAATCAAAATTTGATTGGCTTTAAGTTATTTTTAAAAGTGTTAATAGAATGAGTTAAGTTTCTAAAAAAATATGTGAAATAAACAAACAGATTAGGCCTAGTTATCTTTTGCTCAACTTTAATCATCTTGAGGTATCGCAATTTATTTATTTTGATAAGAAAGCTAAATTAAAAATACAAACAGATTAAAAAAAGACTAAAACAAAATGCTTAATTAACAATTTGACATTGGAAATAGTAAACTCAATAATGCCTATGTTTGTATTATTATTTTCTTTTATATCTATTATATATCTTCAAGTATAAAACAAGAAATATATTTGATTCATGCGATACATCAATTTCTGAGAATACATTCCATTTAAAACACAAACATATTTTCGACTCTTGCAATATGTTCATTCATATTTTATTAGGCAAGACTGCTTTTGAAAATTTTTACAATTACTTCAATAAGATATTTGAAAAAATAATAAACTATTAAACAAATATGAATTAACAAGTCGTTATTTGATTCTTAAAACTTGATAGTAATTACTATGTGATCATATATGAGTCGATTTTAAACAAATAACTGATATACAATATGTAGGCCGGATAAGCGTAAATAAACAGTTTTATTGGTGTATTAACTGTTGACAGTATTTATTTTTCATGAAACCCAACAAAATATCTAACTTAAGGATCATATAAAATAAATTGGGGTTATTTGCATAGTTGTAGATATTTAAGACCAGTTGGGTAGTAAGAATTAACAGTCATGTTTATTTAACCATCACATAATATATGTCATGGTGGCTGATTTGGTATCCTAAGTAATGTGTTCTTATTTCTCTTTAAAAAAAATCCGTAATTTGTTTTATTTATTTCGAGTTTACTTGTAATTCTAGTTTTGATTTTCAATTTTTGAAGCGCTTTAATTTGTTCAATAAAAAATTTACAAGATTGTTCATGAGATGAAAGTTTCAGAAGTAAGCATGCGCTGAAACAGTAAGCCATAGGGGTGGAAGGGTAGGTTATTAGGCACGTTAAATTTTCTACACCTAACAATTATTATTTAATAAAAGATATATTTTATTCATGTTTATATCTTCTGTCTGACAAAATAATAACTACAGATAAAGTTGTGCTTTTCAAGTGGGCCTAACATAGTAATTTTTGAATTCAAAAAACAAAATATTATTCTTTGTTTAAGAGGTAAAAGACTCGACTATTGAATCCAATGAAACACTGAATCCTAAAATCTCGAATATTTGTTAGGATTCAGTGGATTCGAGGAATCAAAGATTCAAGTGGCCATCTCTATAAAAAATATTGTTTGAAAATGAATTCACTAGCTTTCGTAATGTTCATACTACCAAGATTTTACATTTTTTTTGTATGGATGAAGAGATTTTAGATTAAAAATATATATTCATTTTACAACTAATATAGTAAGACTTGTAAAAGCTTCAACATTATTAAACTTAATATAAATATTATCATAAAAACCTAATAATATAGATAGAGGTGTGTGATGATAATTTTTTATCGATTTGAATAGCAAAATTTTGAACAAACCATGAATATTACAAATCAAATAGTTTATTTTATTACATTGTTGATGGAAATTGTTTTCATTAGTTAATTTCTTTTAATTGGGGTTTACATTTAACTATTGGCAAAGTGCAAAAAATAATAAAACCTTTGTTTTTATTCTTCTTAAGTGTTCTTTTGGTTTGAGCCCCCTTAAGGGTTTGCTATTTCAACACCTCTTAATGGTTCTGAATTTAACACCTATTAAAGGTAGTATAGGTCTGAAACACCTTAAATATTTTTTAGGTTTGAAACAACTTGAATATGCTTTAGGTTTGAAACAACTTAAATATTCTATAAGTTTTAAGCCCCTTTAATGTTTTCTGGTTTTAAACCCTTTAAATGTAATCTAGATTTGTTAACCCTTGAAAGTTATCTATGTTTGAAGCTCATTAAAAGTTGTCTATATTTAAAAACCTCTCTATGATTGAAGCTCATTAAAAGTGGTCTATATTTGAAACCCTCTCTTAAAACCTCTATGTGTGAAGCTCCTTCAATGTTATCTAGAATTGACACACCTTAAAGATTCTTTAGTTTAACACCACCATAATCTCTACACACAATGTCTGTTTGTTTTACTGAACAAGAGACAGGCTTATTGGTCATAAATAGTTGACCTTGGCAACCTACTTCCTCCCCCTCTCTTAATTTCCAAGCCCTAAAATAAGGTTGAGTAAAATATATCTTTGTCCTTCTCTAAATCTTTCACTTGCTGAACTTACCAAATAACTGTTGATAAACAAACCACAGAATCTTCCAACTTGTTTGTCTCAAAGGCTATAACTGTCTATAGAACAGATCAACAATCAACTATGCACATTGTTTGCTATGCAACTTGGCCAGGAAAGGACTAATCCAGCCCGACCTTTGGGAGCGGATAAATTTCCAACCTTTTACTGAGGATTTGAGATCCCATCCACCCCTTATTTTTTTATCATAACTAAGCCTTAATTTTAATTTCACTTCAAAAGTGAGGTAAGTATACTATTAAAAGGCGTACCTTTACTTCAGCCTTAGATATAATTGCTTCAATTGTCTTTTCATTTAAAATGTGAAATAAACTTGAACTTTAATATTTGTATTTTTATAGAAAAAAAAATTAAAATAAATAATGAAAGTAATTATTCAAGTAACCAACATAATACAAGCAAATGTCTAAACACACTTTACCCACTTTGGTGGCCGCGTCGTCTAAGGCACTATTCTCGCAGTAGACTAGATCGTATATGACGGGAAGATTGAGGTTCGAGTTTTGGTAGGGTTTACCAAGGGTGATTTTTCACTCTCCCTCCATGCAAATGTGGTTACATTTCCAATAAGTATAACTTTTTTCACATTTCTAAAACCATTAGTTTAATTAATACATAAGTGTATAACCCAAACAGGTATGACACCATGCTAAAAAAGAGTAATAGTGGTAGTTGTAGAAGGTTTGACTATTTCATTTTGTGAGCCATTTGGGTTTGAAATTAAATTTTAATTACTAGGGATAATGCATCTTTATTATTTTAAATATCTTTTAAGCGGAGCTTGTTGTGGAGATTATAAAATATCCATACAGTACATGTAACATTTGTTATGTATAGAGATGGACCACTCAAATCTTTGAATCCTGACAAGTATTCGAAATTCGAGGATTCGGGGTTTTACTGGATTCGATGATCGAATCTTTCACCTCATAAACAAAGGATAATTTCTTTAATTCAAAAATTACTTAGTTAGGCTTACTTGAAAAGAACAATTTAATTCGTAATATTTATTTTGTCGGACAAAAGAGATAAACATAAATCCCATCTTCTTTAAAAAAAAAAAAATTGTTAGGTGTGGAAAATCTTACGTGCCTAGTACCCTACCCTCCCAACCGTATGGGAAACTTTGACTCAACCATTTCGGCACATGATCACTTCTAAGACTTCACCTCACGAACAATCTTGTAAATATTTTAATAAACACATAAAGACTCTTCAAAAACTGAAAATCAAAATTAGAATTACAAATAAATTCAAAATAAATTAAACAAATTACGGCTTTTTTTTAAGAGAAATAAGAACACATTAGGGATGATACAAAGTCAGCCGTCATTACACACGATATAAAGTCAGTGCCATGATGTATTTTATGTTTACTCGCCCGAGTGATGATTAAAATAAAGAAACTGTTAATTCTTACTACCCAAATGGTTTTAATTATCTACAACTATGTAAAGAACCCCAATTTATTGCATATGATCCTTAAGTTAGACATTTTGTTGGGTTTCATGAAAAATAAATACTTTCAACAGTCAGACAACAATAAAACTGTTTATTTATCCCTACCAGCCTGCGTATCATATATCGATTGTTTGTTTGAAATTGGTTCAGGTAATCTGATCACTTAGTAAGCGCTATTGAGTTTTAAGAATCAAATAATGACTTGCTAATCCATTATTTGTTTTTAAATTGATTTTAACTTAGAGTTTAATAATTTTTTAAATATGTTATTGAAGTAACTGTAGAAATATTCAAACATAGTCCTGCCTTATAAAATGGGAATGAATATATTGTAGTCGAAAATATGTTCGTGTTTTAAATAGTATGTATTCTCAAAAACCGATATATCGCAAGAATTGAATATATTTGTTATCTACGCGAAAATAGATAATATGTATATAATAAAATAATAATAAAACATGCTTAGGCATTATTGAGTTCACTATTTCCAATGTATGTTTAGTCGTTAAGCATGTTGTTTTAGTCTTTAATAAAAAAATCTGTTTTTTTTCGCTATCTTAATACAATAAAATATCCCTTAATGATGATTAAAGTTGATCAAAGGATAAATAGGCCTAATCTGTTTATTTCACATGTTTTTTAGAAACTTAACTCATTCTAACAACACTTTTAAAAATAACTAAAAGACAAACAATTTTTTATTGATTTGATTTTTAAACAATAATATGAGTCTAGATTGTTTAATTTGGCTGAATTTTAGCCTGTATTTTGCGAGAGGGGGGTGGGGGGGGGTGGGTTGATTAAAATTGAAAGCATATTTGAAATAAACCTTAATTCTCAGTTTAAACATATATTGTGTAATGTATGTCTATTTGTAAATCATTAAAATTTATAACGATTTGCTAAGATTCAGATTCGAGAATAAAATGTAGATTCGGATTCAAGATTTGGATTCGAGCCATCTCTAGTTATGTATTATCCAAAAGTGTGATTATAGGCCGCACTATAAACGGAATTTAGCCTATAAAACATTAATTTGGTTTTAAAATATGAGAATTATAGTTGCTTGGATTTACATTCATAGATTGAAAAAATATATGTAAGGAGGTATATTATTTACAAACTATTGTTTTTTAGACATAAAAATATGTCATTCAACCCACCTTAAATAATTGGGTTTGTAAATACTAATTTTTAAATGGAAACAGAAACATTTATAGCGGTAATATAAGGGAGGTAAAAAGCAATAGTGTAGCGTGTTGAACTTGCTGTTTAACATGTGCACTCAATGATAAAATAATATAGACTTAAATAATGCTTGATAATACAGATAAATAGAATGCAAAAAGTTTTAATTCATTTTAAATCATTTTACATTGTTTACATTCAACGTTTAGCTATTACTTTTTATTTATGTTCTACTTTATTCAATTTAATTCTATTTTTTAGATTTACAATTGGTTAAATTTAGAGCTGGGCCGATCAGCTATTTTGCCGATTAGTCCGATGCCAATCATTTGTTGCCGATTAGGCCGATCACCGATACCGATTATTTTTGTTTCCAATTTTTATATGTGTATAAAGTAAAATGACTCTTAAAGCAAAAAAAAAGTTACTTTTACTAGTTTTATAATGTCCAATATAGGTTTGTTTTAATAACATGTAAATATAAACTTTTAAAATGTAAAGGTTGTTTAAATATTTCTTCTTATTGTTACTGTTAAGACAACTGAACCTGTCACTAAACAAAAACTAATCACAATAATAAACAGCAAATTTGATTATAATGTTCATGAAAAAAAAAAATGTTGTACTTGCATTAAAAGAAAAATGATTTCCAGTTAAACAAAATTTGCGCATGTGCGTACGTCCGATGTTTCATTTTTGGGGCATCTTTAACAAATTGAAATAAAACAACACCAATCTGCTAATATTTTATTTTATGATTATTAGATTTGTTACCTGTGAACGTTTTTATTTCTAATAATGTGCATCTGCATAAATTGGAATAAGACCTACGGTAAAAATACATATTCTCATTCATTATTTTGTTAGGAGTGTTGGTTACCCTGTTTATTGCAAACTCAAAATAGAAGTTGTGTTTATATATGTGGGAATGAATTATTAAATTTATCTTCTAGTTTTCAAATTGATATTTAATGTATATGACTTATGATTTTAAAATATATCCATACGTTTTGAATAAACATAATTAAAGAAATAAAATAAAATCTCTTTCCATGTAAAACAAAATGTAGTGCGCATGCACGTTATTCTTGCGTCTGATATTTCATTTTATAACTATTTTTAACAAATCGATATAAAACAATGCTGATCTGCTAACATTTAATGATGGTTAATAAATTTGTTACTTGTGAGTATTTTTATTTCTAATAACGTGCATAAATCAGAAAAAGACCTATGGTAAATATATTTATTTTGATATATTTTGTTAGAATGTTGGATGTGCTGTTTATTGCAAACGTATGTCGCTAAGATAAAGCTAATTATTGAAAGATTACAAACGAGGGATTAAAAATGTTTTTATTTTTAATATTTTTAGGACATAAAATATAACCACACATTTTGAATAATCGGCATAAATAATCAGAGATTCAAACCCTGATCATCGGAATCGCCAGTTATGCGATAATCGGCCGATGATCGGATTAATAATCGGCATCGGCCCAGCCCTAGTTATATTTTCATTCATATTGCTGTAATTTACTTTAAAAAGTGAGTTAACCCATTTCTATTCTACTTGTATTCCTACTCAATTTTAAGGTTGTTTCTGGTTATTAACGCCTCTTATTTTAATTACTACTGTGTACATTATTTTTATTATTCTCCCTACTTGCGGCTTACTGTTAAATATTTAACCATTTATATAACAACACTCCAGTGTTTAACCTTTTTACTCATATCATTGTATGTTTTATTTAATGCTCTGACTTTAATTAAAATTAATACTATGACGCACTAACCATCACTTCTTATATTCAACTTTTTGCATTCTATTTATCTGTATTATCAAGCATTATTTAAGTCTGTATTATTTTATCATATCTTACACTCCTTACGAAAGAGTATTTTAGAATGTTTTCTAAAATGATGTACACTCAAAATACGCATTCCTAACACACTAGAGTAATTAGTACATTGGCGTCGGAACGGGTAATAAAACTAGGTGCTAAAAAAATTGGCAAGGATGATAAAAAAAATGAAATCATAATAAAATAAGAAAGTGTGTGAATAGCATTTTTTTGTCAAATCAAGTAACAAAATTTAAAATTTTGAGTTAATATTTATTATATAATACAAATCAAATAGTAAAGTTTATTACATTTTAAATGGAAATTATTTTTATTAGTTAATTTCTTTTGAATATGGTGTATTATATTTAATTATTTGCAGAATGCAAAAAATACTACAAAATATATGGTTTGTCACCTCTTCAATGTGCTCTACTGAGTTGGCGAAACAAAAACTAGTGACTTTTTGGTGAACTATTTTGACCACAAAATTACTTCTGTAAATGGTCGAACATTATATAGTGCATACACAGGCATAATGCACTCACACGCAACATTAAATTTTAACTAGAAGGCGCATGTTAATCTTCTCTTTGGTATCACAGTAAGAACAAATATGCAACTTGAGGCCAGTGCATGGCATCATGGGTAAGGAGTGGCAAGACTTTTGACTCTTTCCCGTTGTTACGATGAGCGGGGAAAGTCAAACAAAAATATTTGCGTGACTTTATGAACAAAATATTGAAAATTCTTGACTTTCCAGGGACTTTTGTGACCTTTTTTTTCAATTAATAACCTTTTAGTGACATTCGTGACCCAGTATAATCTAGGTTTGAAACCTCTTAAGAAAAAAGTTACTTAGGTTTATTAAAACCCCTTATATGGTATCTAGATTTAATAACCCTTGAATGTTCTCTATAGGTTTAACACCCCTTATACTATACTCTCTGTCTGGCTCACCAACAACAGACACACTGAACCATCATAAATGGTTGACCTTGGCAAGTTTCTTCCTTCTCCCCTTTCCTCTCATAAGTCACATGCCTACCCAACTTATTTCTTTCTCTACAAGTGATAAAATAACAGCCTCTTTTGTTTCCTGGAGCAATATGTTTTGTTTCCCCCCCTCAAAATTTTTTCAGTAAAGGGTCAAACCCACCCAACCTACGAGAAGTGATAAATTCTAGACTTTTTCCTGAGGGTTAGGGATCCTGTCCACCTCTATCAAAAATGATTTATTTGAGCTTGAAACAAGTTATGGTGATTTTAACATGCATTTTTCAAACATTTTGTGAAAAAATGGACGACGAAAAACTTGTGTCCCTAATAATTACTAGAGACAGGACGCTCTAATTCTCAAGTGCTTGAATCTCTTAAATCCTATTACATTCAAGATGCATTAAAATCTTTAAAAAAATCTTGAATAAAATTATGAAGACCTTGGCTTCAAATAAAAATTGTATTCAATTGGTAAAAGAATTGTATAGACTTGTGTAGTTGGGAGAGTAAGAACAAAATTACTAAAAAGGACAAGATAAAAGTATATCAATATAATTACCGGTGATTTTTTTTAAAGTGTTCTCTTTGTTATTTTTATCCTAATAGACATGAAAGCCTTAAACATATTTTTTTAATTAAATTGGAGATATTTTCTAGAGTTGGGTTGAATCAGCTTACAAATCTACATCTCGAATCAAAATCTCCAATTTACCTTCGAATCCAGAATCTCAAATCAGAATCTTGTAAAAAATTATGAATAAAAGAAGAAATATAATAGAATAAAGAAAACAAAGAGTAACTAAATGTTAATAATCTTTGATTTCTTTCTTATAATACAGGGTTTGGTATAAATATATCCCTGATTTCCAGCTGCTGCTGGTGGCGTGCTAGTAGTACGAGGCATGGCGTAGGTACTCCATGTTGTAGAGAATAATCTGCCACCCCAGTAACCATCATGACATAAAGTGGTGAACATCGCGCGTTAGTTATTTAAAATTATTTGAGAAATTCTGATTCTGTCATCGCCACACAGCAATTATTTCAGACAAACTTTGGACTAGGTCAACATGCCAATAAGAAGACAATATTGTTATGAGTGTCAAATTTTATAGCTAGAGATTCAGCTTTGAAGAAGAAACCACCTGGTGGACCATGAAGCGTCCAAACATCTGAAAACACCCAATCAGTGAGACAGGCATTTACACAATCTCCATGATGCTCAGCTCTTAAACACGCTGCTACGCTTGGAGTTTCTGATTGGAGTGTAAGGAGAATTTTACATGCAGACTTACATTTTCATCCATACAAAAAGATAGTCATACAGCAGCTAAATGAAAATGACTGGATTAACCAGAATTTTCTATACCGAGCAGAAAATAATCCCTTACAGTTGCACGATCGCCCCCTGCACTCTGAGCATGTTACAGTTTGGTGCGCCATTTCTGAACTTGGAATAAAAAGGCCATTCTTTTTTTTAGGAAAGAAAGCAATCAATTACAGTAACTTCTGATCATTATGTCAACATGTTCGTGATTTCTTGCAGGCAAAACTTAACGAACTCAGATATCAGGCCAAAAATTTGTGGTTTCAACAAGATGGTGCCACTGCTCACACTGAAGGATGATTCATGAATGTCTTAAGAGGAATGTTTACCGGGCATCTTATCTCACAACGAGTCAACATCTTATGGCTTGCACGGTCACCCGATCTTGCTGTATGTGATTTTTTTTTTTTCTTTGTGGATATCGAAAGGTTAAAGTCTTTAAAAAGATGGCAAGAACCATTGATGATTTGAAAGCTGCTATCCAACGATAAATCACTGTGATACCACCGGAAACCACTAGGCGAGTGACGCGGAACTTCAGGGCAAGGTTGCAAACCTGTATATATAATGAAAGTCGCCATATCGATGGTTCTAAGGTTAAAGGTTGTAAGCCTCATTTTTAAAATTTTACAGGAGAGCAAAATTTTTGTTTTCTTCCAAGACAATTTATATATGAGTAACTGGTTATGTTTATATGAAAGATTGCATTTTATGTTATTTTTGTGGTTAAAATAACTGACGTAGAAATAATATTACTATTAAATATAGTGAAAAAAACTCAAAACTTGAGGGTTAACGCGTTTTACTTTGGAGAACTCTGAAAGCAATATTAAATTGTAAGCCTCATTAATAATCATTAACATGCCATAGTATAATTATCATTAGGCTATTATTATTATTATTATCACTGTTTTAATCTATCATTTTATAAGGTCTACAGTATGACATACATTTTTAATTGACAAATTGAAGAGAATTACTATAAACCTACAGCTTATAATTTGTTTAAAAACTTATAAAATGTCAATATTTAAAATACAGTTATAAAGAAGAAGGGGAAAATACTCCTCAGAAACATAAGCCTGCATAGGCTATGAATTAACTGGATCTTACAAAATGAGGAGAGTAAATGATTAAAAATTAACTAAAATACCTATTGAATAACTTTACTGCACTGGAAACAAAATATTAAATTTAATCCACTTCATCATCTTCATCTGTTTCATCTAGACAATCTTGAATGTTGTTTTTCTTTGGAAGAGTCTTATATTCTTGATGGTAGCGTTTTGGGATCACTCCTTTTGAACACAAATTAATCAAATCTTTGTATTTTGCAATTGAAATGGGTTGACGTTTTGAATATAAAACTTTAAGTCTAACTTCTTCACCGGACCGTCGTTTTTTCTCCTGAAACTTTAAATGAATGGGCATTTTTGATTCATCAAAACTGTCGTAAAGTTCTACCACATCATTACCCTTATAAATGTTTAGTCTAGATATTTCACGTATTTTGATTTTTGCACCTTCTTCACTTTTGGTTTTTGTATCCGGTAAAACTGATTCTTGGTATTCTTTCCAGTTAGAAAATGAACTGTAAGAAAGGACATCAACATTGTAAGGCTTTGGTGATATTCTACTGTTGGTAATTAGTGTTGCCCATTCTGATGGAGCCCAAATAACTTTGTTCCTGTAACATGACTCAATACATGCATGCATTGAATCCACAGGCATGTAAGTGTGTCCGGGAATGAGGTAGTTCAAAGTAATTTGCTCTATACTTTCCGAATGTTTTAGAAAATAATACAACATAGCCCAAAGCTGCCGGTTCTTATTTTGTCCCGGACAGCTATCACAATACAAAGCTACATTCTTCACTTTGTGTCTACTTTCAACTATGGTCAGGTACTTGTAAACAATACTGCAAACTTCATTTGACCCCCTTTTCCCATCGCTCTCTCCCCATAGGTAGCAAAATCCATCTCTAGTTCCACTTTCATACAGAGTAAAATTATAAATAGCATATTTACGACTATAGTATAAAAGCATATTTTTCTGTCGAAAAGGGGTATTTAGTACCTTCTGAAGATCAAATGATACACACAAAAAAGTTTCATCATTTTTAGCATGCGTTTGGTCCTTCTCAAAAGTTTTTTTAGAAAGCTCTTTTTCAGTTAAATGCTTTTCATGGTCAGGGTCAGGAGTATCATCTTGTTTACTTTTGAAATTTTCACATTTTAAGCACTTGTCTTTCTTCAGGCAGTGAATACCAATATTAAATTCTTTATTAAATATTTCTCGAAATACATCTTCTTTCACTGGATCTAAGTTTTTTTTCTTTACAATCAGCAACATATATTCTGTATATATTGGCCAAATTTTTAAACTCCACCGGTAAATAGAGTTTGTTTGTACTCTGGCGACAATAGTGTGAGGGTACAGCTGGAAGGGATTTTATAAATTTGTCAACAATTTCCCTTTTTTCCTGAGAAGTCTTATTTGGAGGCTCTTTCCTACCCCTCATGTCTAGTTTAGGTGTGTGTATTTCCGTTTTGTTGTCAAATGAATACTGCAGAATCCTTTGACTAATATCCAGTGTCTTTATTAAAAATTGCTGGCAGACTTTAAATTTGTCACCTCCCTTGGACAAATAATAACTAAATATCGACCTCTTCTACTTTCACTGTGCTTTGTATATATTCTTTTCTTTTCGTTTTCTTCCATACAAGATAATAAAAAACTTTTTTTACCTTCAAAATCTAATTTGTAATATAATTCAAAGATTTGTTGCCTCTCTTCCCCTAATTTTTTTGTACAGTTGTTCTGACACTTCCCGTGGGCACATGGGTCTGGCTGTACATTTTTTGATGGCATAACTTTATTAGTTTTACTTATATAAGTCTCCCCATTTTGCTTATTTTTCTTTTGAATAAAAGCTTTAGACAATTTTTTTTTTTTTTTTCCTTTTTCATCAATAATCTCATCTTCTGTTTCATTTTCTCCGATAACTGATAGATTTTCTACACTGTTTACATTAGATCTGGTAGCATTTTCAACAATGACGTTTGAACTATTTTCAGTATTGCAGGATACATTCTCATTCTCACCATTTCCATAAACTTCTTTAGAGGCGAAATCATTGAGTTCTTGAGGTTGAGAATTTTGTATACCATGTTCATTTAATTCTAAATTTGTGTCCAAAGTATTAATAGTCCCAATATTGTGTTCACTTAGCAAATATTCATCTAAAAGAACTGTGCAGTTTTCGTCAACAATAATTATATTACTATCTATGTACGGATCAATCATATCCATTTTCCTATCTATTAACCGAGTGCTTTGAGTTGGAAGAAGAACCACATTCACCGGTCTACTGGAATCAAAATTTTCCTCTATACAATTATTTACACTACTTATAGAGCCACTTACACTTCGTAAGTTTTCATTATTATTCACTGACTTAAGTGTTTGTTCATCACTGGAGTGAAAACATAGCTCTGTAAAATTATTTACACTACTTATAGAGCCATTCACACTTTGTACATTTTCATTACTATTCACTGACTGCAGTGCTAATTTGATAATCCTTTTTGATCGTTGAGACATTACAAAATAAAAATAAACCACTTAAACTTTAGGACAACTCAGATTACTTAACAAAGAAATACTGTAAACTAAAATCAGAAATGCAAGACAGTGATGTTATTAAATTGTGTAACCCTCATAAAACAGCTGATCTATCAAGGAACATGGAAGTAAAGAGGTGTAAACCTCACTGGATGTGGCATACGACTAAGCCTGTCTATGAAACTTGCGTAGGTAAAACGTTGTAAGCCTATAGCATGAGGCTTACTGCCTTTTCCCTTCCAACATCTGTGCTGGATGAGGGTTACCCAAAAAAATAAAGTGCTATATTTCCATTAATATTTGTCTGAGAGTTACAGCACTTTACCTACATGTAACTGTAACAAAAACAAATTGAAATATACCAAAATCTAAGATTTCAATTTTTTGAGGGTTACAACCTTTTACCTTAGACCCATCGATATGAGGGATATAATTTTCAAAAATTAAGAACAAGTATGTGAAAATAAATGGCAAACATTATTCGCTTAGATTTTACAATTAGATTTTTTATAATTTCTATTTGGTCACTTTTAACCACTTTTCTAATGGCAAGATATTTCTTCCGAATCCTGTACATTCATTATAACATTCAGTTAAATGTTAAATTACTGGTCTTGGGCCTGGTTGTTAAGTTAATACTTAAATTATAATTGTTTCTCAACCACCAATTATCAGCATTAGAGCTCTAAAACAAATTTAACTTGAAAAAAATAGATAGAAATTTCAGTCTCAAATCTGAAATTTTTTCTTGAATTGTCAAGTCTTAAATAATATTCTTAAGGATTTAAGAGATTCGAGGGCCAGTACCTAATATATTCTCTTGATCTAAAATTGTACATTATTAAAAATTCAAGGTTACAAATTTGAATTCAAAATTAAAAACCAAATTTAAGATTTATATTTGAGAAATATAGGATTAGACCCATTTCTAATAATTACTTTAGTTTTTTTCGGATTTAATAACTAAGGTCCATTTGTCTTTTTTTTATATATCTTCAAAAAATGGTAATTTAAAATTCGTAAACCAAAAGATATGCCATTATTACTGTACAAATGAGTCTTTTACCTTCGCCTCCAATAGGAACTTGGAAATAACCACAGGGTGCTCTTTGCTCACATCACTGGCCGACTTGAGGTAGGTCTCCAGATCTTGTGGAGTGTGAGCCACATTCATCGCGGCACCACTAAGGACGTAAGAAGGACGCACCAAGCAGGGGTAGCCCACCTCATTGCAAAACTCTATGGCAGACTTCAGGTTTGTTAACTCTTTCCATCTGTAAAAAAGAATGCGCGATTATCTTGTTTTATCTTCTCTTAGAGGTTTCCTCAGTCAAATAAATTACACTTGTGCACAGGGACCTAGCCACACTCCATGCTTATTCACAAAGCTCATTGCAAGTTAGCTGCATCCACAATTATCAGAACTATTATTTTCTTATTATTTAAGCCATGTAGGAAGGCAAAGGAAAGAAATATGTGACCAAATAAAACAAATTTAAAAAATAAATTGCTATAATGCTTAGCAGGTCTTAAGTATCATAGTTGCAATAGACTGAACTGCCGATGACAATGAGATAGGGGTTTAAATCCCGGTCCATGGCGTCAGCTTGCAATTCAGCAATACCACCCAAGTGGCCACCGCTGTTATTGATGATAGTGCCCCAGCATTTACAGATAGAAGGTGTCATGTTGCAAGCACAACAAGCTCTTAGTTGTTGATCTCAGTTTCCTAGACTGGATATGCTACTTATTTATTCAAGTAGCTCCTAATTTGTCCTCACAGGTCTGAGTTTGACCACGTTCCAGACCCACCGCTTCACAGAAAAATCCTGAAGCGCCAGGGATTGAACCCAGGACCTCCGGATCTGTTGCCAGAAACTCTGACCATTAGGCATTTGTACTATCCCTGGTGGAGTAGTATACTATGAGTTTTTTACTAAATGGTTTTACACTCCCGCTCCATGCATATTTGGGTACACTTCCTCTAAATTCAACTTCCCTCATCCATAACACATTAGTGTGTACTAATATAACCTCTATGGGTAGTGAAACACTGTGACAAAATAAGCACTAAAATAAAACAAGCCAACATAAAATGTCTTCAGCCATGAAAAGAGAAACATGGTTCACATTTTCTGTTAACAGGTTGACTCTCAAAGAAAACTGATCGTTTCTGCTCAGTCGTTCAATACATGTGTTCCCCTTTCATAGTAAAAGCCATATTGTGTTTGTTCTTGGTTCCAATTTCTCTTTTTTTGTACCTTCTTGCAAGCATACTATTGTAAACTTCAAAGAGTGAATGGAGGCATTCCTCAGTGAAATGTTTTAAGGTATGAAGTATTTGGTAGTCCAAGTAGAATATCATTCTTATAATTATTTGTTGTAATTTTTAAATTCAAAAAATATAGTGTTATAATAGAGATGAGGATGTGTAATGAAAAGATGGCAGATAGCAGTAAGAGTGTAAGTGAGAGGAAGAAAATAGAAGCAAATAAAGAAGGAAGAATTAATGTAGAAGGCCATAGGCAGGGCACAGATGATGATAGTGATGATGATGATGAATGAACCAAATGTTGCAATATGTAAAGATTATTTTCAACTTTTCATGGCCAGTATAGACATATTTGAATGTATTAAATTAATGGAAGGGCAGATAAACCAATAAAGCGATAGTATAGAAAAAGTTTTTTTTTTAATTTTCAGAGTAATTGAGAGTAAACCTTATTAAATCCTCTACTTAAGGGAGGAGTTAAAAATTGATATAATTAAAAACATGAAAATATAAAAGATATAATGTAGTCAGTACCAAGAATGTGATTCAAAAGTGTATTTATAATATGCGTACTCGCCTCAAATTCAAATAGATTTTAAAAAAAGGTATTGATTTTCTGGTTCGAACTTTATTTTTAATTACTGTTTTATCTTTATGTACATAAAATTAATTTGACTTTTTTTTTTGTGATTTTAATGTACTGTGGACTCACAGCTATCTGGCCCTTCATACTATCCAGCAGGGAAAAGCAATAAAAGTACACAACAATCAAAGACATTTTAGAGTTAGTTATGTAAGTTGATGATTTGTTTTCGTAATTTTTTGCTGACTTCCTAATGAACCATTTAATTCTAACTTTATTTAAAATAAAATGACTAAAATAAACATGTTTAATTCGCTGAAATTGAACTATGCAGTAGAGTAGGCCTATATTCAATGATTTCTTTAATAGAGATGGGTCGAAACCCCTATTTCTCGAATCCGAATCCACATTTTATTTTTGAGTCTCAAATCCGAATCCTAGCAAGTCGTTAAAAATTTTTAATAATTTATAAATAGACCTACATTACACAATATAGGCCTAAGCTGTGAATTAAGATTTATTTCAATTATGTTTTCAATTTTAATCAACCCCAACCAGCCCTCGCAAAATATAGGTTACAATAATGCCAAATTAAACAATCTACACTCATATTATTGTTTAAAAATCAAATCAATCCAAATATGAGTGTCTTATAGTTATTTTTAAAAGTGTTGTTAGAATGAGTTAAGTTTCTAAAAAATATGTGCAATAAACAGATTAGGCCTAGTTATCCTTTGATCAACTTTAATCTTCATTAAAGGATATTTTATTGTATTAAGATAGTGAAAATAAAAATACAAACACATATTTTTAATAAAGACTAAAACAACATGCTTAACTATCAAACATACATTGGAAATAAAGAAATATTCATGTTTATCTCTTTTGTCCAACAAAATAAATATTACGGATTAAGTTGTGCTTTTAAAGTAGGCCTAGCTAAGTAATTTTTGAATTCAAAATATTATGCTTTGTTTATAAGATGAAAGATTCAATCATCGAAACCAGTAAAACACCAAATCCTTGAATCTCGAATACTTGTCAGGATTTGGTGGATTCAAGGATTCGAGTGGCTCATCTCTAATTTAAAATGTTGTCCGAAGCATGTAGTCTCCCGCAGATTCTTTAAATAAATTTCAAGTTTTTGTAAATATTTATGTTTTATTTTATCTAACTTTCCTTTTATATTTAGATAAAATTCACATTTAAATCTTTGTTTAAAATCCATGCGTACTCGATAAATACCAATTTAACTGTGCAGTGAAACGCTACTAATATACAATTACACATTGTGGGTTTTGACTGCACAGAAAATGTTTCACCTTCAAGATCCGGCTATTTTATTATCCAGACCGGTCGACCGCCACATAAGGCCAGATAGTCGCGAGCTTACTGTATTTTAAAATAAAATCAAATCTAATGAGCTACATTTCCCAAAGACATTATTATATAAAATTCCCCCAGTCCAATGTTAAACTGCAGCTCTAGCATTTAACACCATGTAGCGACACGGTAAAGCTAATCTGATGTGTGGGACCAGAACTTTATTAGTCTAGGAGGCAGGGCAGGAGAAACTATGGTAGTAGGAAAAAAAAAATCTCCCTGCCCCCAATAAGTGTTTGAAAATGGTATGTCCCTAAAAGCTATTAGGAGTAATCCTTTGCCATTATTTTTGAAAATTAAATTACTTTTATAAGTTACTAGCAATCCTGCACGGCGTTGTCCATGCCACAGTTATCTCTGAAACGTAATTCTACACCCAATTAAAAAGCTAATTAAATATTTTAAAATCCGGCTTCCCTCTTCCGCATAGTATGTGAGAACTCAAAAATATTTTAATCAGATTTGATTCTACTTGGTGTGTAGACTGAAAGATTTCAGTGTACTTCAAAAATGAAATACAATGAAAATTATAAATATAGACAGAAATAATTAAAGTTATGTTTTTTACTTATGTAGCTGTTAAGATAAATATATGTATCTAAATTTGTAGCTAGAGGAAAGATGTAAATTGGTAAATAATTTACAAACATCTAACTTCGGTCTACCTTGGCTGCGAGATTCCGATTCTATCCAGCATTCGAGAAAACTTGAACCTATTCTCTGCCCCATCTACTGACTCTGGAGAGGTTCCAAAGATACGAGCTTGCTGTCTGTGGAGGTCCATCGCAATGTTGTTCGGCAGTTGTCCTCCCACACAAAGGACTATACCTTCTGGGTTCTCAGCATTGTAAATGTCCATCACCACCTTAACAGAGTATTTTAATTTTATATCAGATTATAATTGGTTAGTCGATGAAAACACCAATGAAACAATTTGTTCACCATAGTTCTCATTGTTTATATGTTGCCACTGACAGACATTGATAAGCCCCAAATATGGTTCTCAAATGGTTGTTATAATCTCGATTGTTGTCAACCAGATAACTTATGTAAGTGAGTGGAGTATTATTTTTGATTTATTATTATTTCATACAAGTAATAAAGTACCATAAAGTGTGGTGATGAATATATTGAACATATTAGGTACTGTAGATCAGTGGTAATCAAACTTTTTTATTTGCGTACCTCCAAATATAATTTATCTTAAGCTTTGTACCCCCAAAGTTCTTGGTGTATAATGCCACTTATATATATATGTATGTATATTCTATTACTAACATATAGAATCAATTATGTCAAAAAATTAATGTAGTACCTAACAAGTTTTAAATGAGGTGTGTGTGTGTGTAAATTGTATGAACATATAATTTTTAGAGGTGTACATAGCTTCAAGAACTTAAAGAACTTCAACTTCCCTTTAAATATTTGTTTGCTTCAATTTGATTCAGAAGTAAAAATTCTTACCCAACATATATGCTTTTTTGCCAAAAAAAAAAAATATTTTAATTTAAAATTAAGACATATATTTATGTGTTTTTTGTTGTTGTTATTTTCATCACAAATTAGTGTTTGCATAAAGATCTAAAAAAATTAATTACAATTTGTAATAACTTGAATTTTCATTTTAAAAATAAATTTATTAACTACATTTTAAATATAACATTTTGTTAATTATCTTTAATACCTATATTTACATAGTTATGCAAAGTATAATATTTTTATTCAACATTAAACATTTTTTTTAATCTTCAAACTTCGATTCGGCTTCAGGAATATTTAATGTGATTAGATTTGACTTTACTTTGAATTAAAAAACGAGACTTCACACACCCCTAGTTTTTTTTTAAATTTTATTTTATATACCCTCTTAAATGTCTTTGCATACTCTCAAAGGTACGCATACCCAGACTGGATACCCCTGCTGAGGATCCTAACAGTAAAAAGGTTGGTTTTAAGAATAATTATAAAAAATTTCCAAAACATGTTGAAATGATTAAGTAGTACCTCAAAGGAAATCTCCTCAAAGTACAGTCTGTCACACATATCATAGTCTGTGCTGACAGTTTCAGGGTTGTAGTTCACCATGATTGTTTTCCTCCCAAGTCTCCTCAGTTCTCGTAGACAGCCAACCGCACACCAATCAAACTCTACAGAACTGCCAATACGGTACACGCCAGAACCTTGGAATGCACATAAACGGAGACCAAACTAATTAAAAACAATTTTATGGAATTGTATTATAAAATATTCATAGCCCATAGGCAAGTTATCATGTAAAAAAGACATTACATAAAAATAAAGCTTAAGCAATGTTATATTTTGGGAGGAATTCAGAGCTCAAAAAACTATATTCAACTTGATTCTAATGATGTATATCTGGTGAAATAGGTAAAAACATAAATTTTAATTTTTATATTCAAAATTATTTTTTAAAGACTTATTGTTAATTTAAAAATAATATTTTGTTTTAATACATAGATATTTCTCCAGAAATTCCCAAAAAGTAAAATGTGTGTGTGTAATATATATATATATATATATATATATATTTTTATTACACACACACATTTTATATCCATAAACTCCTGGATATGAAGTTCCTTGAAATTGAAATCTGGGCGGACACGCGGGAAGCTGCATGGTTGGGCTAAAGACAAGTAAATAGACTGGTTTCCTGAAACACTGGACACCTCAGATACACTTGTATCACTACCCGATACATCAACATTGATTTCATCCAAGCTGCTAAACTCTTCATCACTTTATTTTAACATTTTAAATTAACTAAAATAAATATCAAAATAGCGGCAAAAAATTATGAGGAATACAAGCAAAGTTATCGACTGTCAGTTTTAAGCTATAATTAGTATAGAAATCTGATGCTATAGTACAGTGAAAACCGTGATTTTATCTTATTGCTATCTAGTGGTGTTTGGATGTACTTTTTGTAAATGAAATATATCAAGCCAATATATTTTTCTATTGCAAGATTCATCATGGCCATAATAACTCGGTCAAATAATAACCTGGACAAACAGGATGCCAGTAATAACAAGGGCAAATCAAGGACGCGGTTGAAAACTAAAAAAAAAAAGGATTTTCTTAGAGAGTTTTGCCCCAAATGATCAATTACTTTACATTATTGTACAGTGTTTCTACACTATCTTATTATACATTTCCAAGCCATTAGGCAAAAGCCAATTTTACTGTAGTAGTTTATGTAATTAGCTTAATAAGATTATAATTAATATGCAAGAACATTATTATAAGAAACTTCAATTCTGCCAATGACTTTGCAATTTTTTGTAGTTTGATAATTCTACTATGCAAGAACATTATTGTAAAAAAAAGAATCAATTCTGCCATTGACTTTCAAATTTTTGTAGTATGTCAATTCAAGATTTGATTAATACAGAGTTGGGTTGAATCCACTTATTTAATGAATCCGAGTTTTGTATCTTAATTTACAATTTACATTTGAATCCACAATCTCAATTCCAAATCAGAATCTTGGAAAAAAATTATGAACATAAGAGATAATATAAATACAATGGAATAATATAAACTAGAAATAGTAACTAAATGTTAACATTCTTTATTATAATACATGGATTATAATGTTCATGCATTCAGTTTAGTGTTAAATAAGTAGTCTGAGGCCCGTTTGTTAAGTTTGTACTGTAATTGTAACTGGTTATGAACCACCAATTAACAGTATTAGAACTCAGAAACAAGTTTTACTAGTAAAATCAAAAACTTTTTTTTTTAAACTTTTGAGTTTTTATACCAAAATGTTCTCGAATCTCAAATATCCTAAGAATTCGGGGGATGTGAACTAATAGGTTTCTCAAACAAAGAATAAGCACACACAAAACAAATATGAGGGTTTCCATACCTTATCATAAAATTTAATGAAAAGTTGGTTGCAATTGATTTTTCCCCCCCTCCCCAAATTTGTTGCAATTTCTGAACTGAAAAATGATCACCGTCAGACAAGCTATGAGCTTCCATATCTTTGGAATGGCTTAGCCAACAGAATAAATATTTTGTATTTTTATCTAATTCATAACATTTCAATAATACACTAAATTTACAAAAAATTTTAAAAAATCAGCTCCAACCATGAATTAGGTGATTTGACATGTCATGACTTATATATCATTAGCTTTGGGCAGTATTATTTACTTTAATTGATAAGCAATATAATTTTAAATTTTTCTAAGGAATCATTGAGCTTACCAATAACCATTGTGTGACCTCCTGGAAAGGAAATATCGTGTTCTGAACCATTGTAGGTGAGGTAAAGATAGTTGGTCGTGGCCGGCCACTCTGCCGCCACTGTGTCTATTTGCTTGACGTACGGAGTTATACCTTAACACACAACATTATATACATCAACTTTTATATTTGGAAGAAGGTAAAAGAAAGGTGAATAGAAACATTTATAAAAGTAAACATATTTTGTTATCCTCCTTTCCTGTACCTTCTTCCAGACATAACATATACCTTAAAAGCAAAAAAGAAGTTTTACTTAAAGAGATACATTAAGTTTTGTTACATATGGAAAAAGGTACAGTAAAGAGGGATAGAAACAGATAAAAGAGAACCAAATAATATGACTTTTACAATGAAAACAAGAACAAAGTTCACATTTTACATTGCCGCCAATGGACAAAGAGATAATGGCTGCCTGTTAGACAAAACTATCATTAACACCCAATCTCGTGACCTGGTTTTCCTTCGATTGGAACTCATTAGGAGGTAGTCTGAAATGAGCAACAAAACTTCCTAAAGGAGAAAACAAAAAAGGGAGAAAAATAAAATTAGTTAGAAATGATAGGACACCTAGATGGGAACATATAAAAGGAAAGAATAACATAAAGGACAGACACAGGCAATGAACAATGGATGTGAATCCATAATATATTTCTTTTAGAAAAACCTGTGTTAACTTATCAAGCTTATCCAGTAAAAATATCACATGCAAAATACTCAATTTATGTTCAATTAGTGCCATTCTGAGCCCTTATGTACATTACATTGTAATGATATTGTTTTGGAACCCTCTCATATATTAAAAAAGTCATGGATGAAACGTATTTTTCTTTAAGGCCTTGCCTACTCTCCCTGGCGGTGTGTTGAGCTTTCAGCTTTCAAAATAGATGGCGTCGCTAACGTTATACAAACTGATGGATTCCAGCCATCAGGTTGGCAGCATTACTGGTTTGTTTAAACAATTAGGAGGCTGGGAGGTAATCAGTAAAGGCCGCAAGCAAACTTTTCCTAGAACTGATAGAGATAAGAAGTGTAGTGCTGGACTGTAAAGTGTGTAGGCGACCAAGTTGGACTTGGCGTAGGGAGATAAAACGTCAAGATACAATCATTCTCTCGAGCAGAAAAATTAGCTTATCCATCCCAGCCAGGTAGACGCTTCTCTCTGGGGGTTCAAATCCCTGAGAGGGTATTTTGGGGAGAGCTTATTCAATCGCTTCCTTCTACTCTCCCACACAAATGTGGGCACATTTTCATAATTAATTCTGCCTGTTTAGATATTAACAAATTACGCCAATGGGTTAGGGATAAATACGTTTCAATTTAGAGGAAGTGTACCTGCATTCGTGTGGAGAGAGTAGGAAAATATTTAGGTAATATCACCCGATCATTATTGAGCCATGCTCTCCCAGTCATCGGCAGACTAGTCTATTGCGAGAGTGACACCTTAGACCATGTGGCCACCAAAGTTGGATATTACCAATACTAATGTCTAAAAATAACTAAACGACTATAATAACATGACTTACCAAATCTTTAAGAAATTACGTAAGCTAGAGAGGTGGGAGGGAGCGAGGATCTAAAATCATGTAACAAAGCCTTACGTAATTTAAGGATGACTTCCTTGCAATAAAAACTATGGGCCATAGATACAAGGCCTAGCAGCCGGGTCATGTTATTGAGCAGAGTAGAAACTAACTCAGGTCATTGCTTTATAACTTTAAAAAAGTCTTGAAACATTTTTTTTTTCAGATAAATATCTGGGGAGGATAGTGATAAATAATACTGTATACTTATTTATCAGAGAAAAAATTATTTAAGATAAAATTAGAGAAAACTTATTTTTGAAGATTTCGTCACTAACTATATAATAAATAACCTATACGAGAGAGTATGTAGCTTACGATTTTGTCAAACCATTTATTTGAGTTTATTAGTAAGCAGGTAAAATAAAAAATAACTAAAATTTAATGTGACTAAATTTGGCCACTGTGCCTTGATTAATTTTTAAGCTTTAAAGGCTAAAGAGGCAATAAAATATTTAAAAAGCGGTTTCATTTCGAAGACTAGAACAATTTTGACTATAAATATATCTGTTATTTTTATTGCTGATATCACCGCGTCATACTACCTGTTCATGTTATACACATATATGATAATCTAATTGGGTAGTAGTGAGGAAGGAAGCATTTGAGAGGTTATCTACCAGCATTTTTATTTTGGGATATGGTGAAACAATTTAGGAAAAACTTGCCTCAGTAGACCCGACCAGGATTTGAACCCCAAGCGCTCCGCTATCAGCAGGCCAATTTAACACTGGAGTGACGCATTAGATCACTCAGCCACTGAAGTGGGTATCTGTTATTTAATAACGGTGCTTACAGTTTTCAAACACCTATAGGATTTACACAATTTTCCAGAAATAAATGTTTTTGGGAATAATTTTTCATCCTATTGGTAGATTTTAACTTGAGTAATAACATCCATGGTGTCAGCCTGCAAGCAGGCTATATCAATCGAGAGGTTGCCATATGTTGGTGAAGATAGTGCCAACATTTTCGGGTTGATGGTGTCATGTGGTCAGCACAACAAACCCTCCAGCCTTCTATCTCAGTTTTCTAAACTGAAGAGCTATATTAATAATAATAATAATACTAATAATAATATTAACACTTATTATTACAACGTGCAATGTTCAAGAATGAGAAAGCCTGAGAAAGATAAAGGATAGAGAAAAGTAATACTCTCATTGAAGTAAGTAGGGACCAACTATATTTATTCACACAGCAGTTAAGATTTTGTGATTATTTTAGTTACTTACTATATTCAGATGTTTATATTTAATCACGCAAATCTTCATAAATGGACATTGGCCCTTCTTATCCCAATGCACATGGTATTATTGTTTCTTTAACTCTAGAAGGTCACAGAGATTAGCTTAACCCTCCACTGCCACCTGAATTCCGATACAGCAGGTTAGCCAACGCTTGCAAAACGATACTAGACTGATAAATGGGTAATGAACATACTAACGGCACCTATTATCAACTAAGATAACTATTTGTAAAAGGAAATGTATTTAAAACCATGTATTTTTACTAAAGTGTCAACTTGCAAGCTCAATATCATCGTGATTATTGAAACCAACCCAAATTTAAAAATATGTTTAAAAAGAAAAAGAAATTATTCATTAACTAATATATTATATTATATTTGGAAGAAGGTATAGGAAAGGTGGATAGAAACATATAAAAGGGGGGACAAACAGAATATGGCCTTTACAATGAAAAGAAGAACACAGTTCACACTTTACACTGCTGCCAATGGACAAAGAGGTAATGGATGTCTCTTAAAGAAAATTAACTAATATGTTATAAACAAACACTCTAGCTTAATTGTACAGAGAAAATGAATAAATATATTAATAATTTTTGTTTTCCCATTTAAAATGCATTGAAATGGAAACATTTTAACGAAAATATTTCAATAACTATTTTTAGCATGGTTCGAAAATTCCATAAGAATTATGTAAGATGCCCAGATATATCACAAAAAAAATGTTGAATTATTAGATATTTTTTTAAAACTTTTTTTTGTTTATAACCATGCATTTATGGGTAGGCTAGGCCTTAAAGAACTGTATGTAAAATTTCCTTTCAATACTTCATCCATGGAGAATCACAGTAGGAAGCCAGCCTACACAACATCAGGTTGCCAGGAGTTTTTCTATTAGTTTTGACACTGGTGACAAGGGGTCCAAGAGGCAAGGTGTAGGTCATTTATAAGGAGCTTGTGCTTATGAATTCATAGCAGTAACGTAAATCTATACAATTTGATTCATCACGCGGCTCATTAAATCAGTGCCAACAACACAGTGATTAATATTGTAATATATCAATAGTAGTAACATAAATCTACACAGGACACAGTATTCAGAACACAGAATGTGTAAACTCACACAAAAACAATCTGTAATTTAATAAAAACTGTGTCATTTTATATCATATCTTCAGTACCAAAGTGTAATCATTTAAATAAATCATGTGCAACATCAAAAGTCTTGCTCATTTCATAATTACAAGTATCATATATATATAAGCAGATCACATAACCGTGTACTAGAGCGCAGTAAGGCATGTATGTGTCATCATCATAAAACCCAGATATTATAAATAGTGCTCAACCACAGAGCAATATCTCAATATAAATCCATATTACTTTAATTGGTGCCGTATCGCGGGGCATCATTGGTATAATAAAAAACATATCTCTATAACTTATTCTTTCTTTAAGCAAAAACTCTTTTTGCTTTAGTTCTATACACCTTTCCTTTATCATCTTCTAAATCCACATAAAAAATTCATATTCATATGAAAAATATGATCTAATCGAATTACAAGATTCAATGATACGTGATTAATGAAATCACAATGAAATATTACAAACAATTGTGCATAAAAACATTTTCTAGATGATTTTAGTGCATAACTGTATAAATAAGCAGAATATAATATTTCAAGCATAAAAATAGTTAAAAAAAGATATAACTTTAATTCGGCTTTGAGAATATTTCACATGTTTGATTTAAAGTTTACTTTGGATATAAAAAGGGGGCTAAGCACATTCCAAATAGTTACTAAATTTATATATAAGTTTGTGAACTTATTTATGGTTAAAGTATAGTACGTTTGCAAAAGAATTTTTTTGTAAATTATGCCATATTACACACAAAATAAATGGTATGTTTAATGAGAAATGTGTTCCTATTTTTATTGTGATAGTGTTGTGTTTATCCTTTCGTTTTATGCTATCCCACTTCCCTGCTCCCCCTAAGCACCCCCTTTTTTTTATAGAATAGCCAAATGTATGAATTATTCTTTAATTATATGTGAAATGTGACAAGATAAGATAAAGATTAAAATAACAAAAAAATATTAAATTTATGTGTGTTGTATAACTTCAAGAACTTGAATGTGTCGGTGTCAAAAAACTTGCGGGGTGGGGTGGGGGGGGGAATGTGGTGGAGGAGTAAGCATTTCTCAAGCCTAAATATTTCCTTATATCAGGAGTTTATTAATTAATAGTTTCTTCTCTTTTTAGGTCTTAAAATGAAATCCAAATGTCAAGAAAAAAGGCCCACCATTCTCTTCTCTTGTGTTTCTGATAAAGAGTTCTGTGCTCTTGACGCAGGCTGCCACTTGCTTGTCTGAGAAGCCTAGTTGTTTTGCTCTCAGGAGTAGCTCGTAGCTTAGATGTGATTCACCTACAGACTCCAATATCACCTGTGTACGCATAATAAACTCATTTTTACCAAATATACACAAAGGGAATATTAAAAAATCACAATTTAATCTACATAGTACACCAGGGCTGCCAAATGTTAACATTTAATATGAGTTTATTTTATAAATTTGTTTACATAAAAATAAACTACAGGATAGGTATTGAATTTGTTTGACTGTGAAAATATTAAATATAAATTTTAATTTCTACTTACACATAATAGGTGGAATTATTAAACCAGTCTGTGTATTTCCACATTGTTGTTAGAGATACATTTCTAAAACACTGCAAAAAGCTGTGAGCAATATAATATGTCTCTTTTTATATTGAAATTTAAAATTAATCACAAAATACTAAGCCAGTTATAAATTCTTATTTAGTTTGCTTCTAATAAGACAATACAGTAGCTTTAAAAAGCTAAGCACTAGCTAAGCACCAGTAGATTATATTTGTCCCGAAATCTAAGTAGAAAACCTAGATTGTGTAGTTAATTGTGGTAGGGATTTTTCGAAAATGTCCAAAGACCAATAAAATGCATAAGAAAAGATTATTGCAAGCCACCAATAAAGAAGTACCTGAAAATTGATGATGTTCTTCATTTTTTGCAGGAACCAACGATCTATCTTAGTAAGATCGTAAAGCCTGTCTATACTATAGTTGGCTTTAATGGCTGCTGCCAGAACAAACATTCGCTTGTCCGTTGGTTTCTCCAATTCGTCATCTGATATTTCCTTCACATAAGGGTCAAACCCTATTACATTTTCATCCATCATACGAAGAGCTTTCTGAAAGGCTTCCTCAAACTTTCTGCCAATAGCCATCACTTCACCTACACTCTTCATTGAACTACCAATCTGAAAACAACAAAACAATATGTGTTATTATTATTATTATTATTAGCACCGCGTCTTACTACCCATTCGGGTTATACGCACTTACGCTAATGTGTAATGGTAGGGTGATTGTGAGATGAAATGGAGGACCTACAGTTTAACGTGGAATCCGAACCACGGTGGAGGCCTGGAATTTCACACATTCACAAGAAGTCTTGTCAGAGGTGAAGGAAGGGTTTGGTAATCAGATAAATCTGTGCCGGGACTGAGGATTGAACCCCGGCCGCCCGCACAGAAGTCTGACACCTTACCCCTAGACCACCAGGTCACCTGAACAATATGTGGTTTTAAAAAAATGTGTACACTGTAGTTAGAGATGTGAGACAGACAATTTTCAATTATTGTTTCTGTAAGATAATTTCAACTAATTAAATAGAACTAATGTAATTGAGATATAGATATCCAAAATATCAAATCTTATACTTAAGATTAACTTCTCACGAAGGCATTAACACCAGAAATATTATCAAACGAGCTACTTTCGCAATAGATTAGACTGCCGATGACAGGTAGATCGTGGTTTGATCGTGGTCGGTTTTTCTTAAATAGTTTTTCACTCTTATGGGTGCAATAATCTAAATTCACCCTTCCTCATCCCTAACACTTTAGAGTAATTAGTACATAAGCGTACAAACCGAACGGGCAGTAAGACATGGTGCTAAAAAAAAAGTAGTAAAGAAACAAATGAATGTGAGCCTTTGTAGACTCGTTATGTTCATAAACATACATCAATTTGTTAAGAATCGATAGGTTAAACAAAATAATTTTAAGGTTAGCCTGACATTTGTCTACCCCCCTATCCTTCGTGCTTCCTAACTATCCCTCCCCACATCGCACCCCCGTACTCCTGTCTTATAACCCACTATAATTTGAAGTTTAATAGGCTCTAGGTGCCAACTCTACAATTTAAACCTCTCCCCTGCAAGCCGTCACTGCGGAAAATTTTCCAATTCAAAATTTTCATCTTTAAATGTAATATTAATACATGTTTACATCTTCAACACATGAAACGAGAGAAATTAAAAACTTTCTCTAAGCACTAAGCAGTGAAGGTGCACAAATCCATCATTTCCAATTTGGAGTTGAATCCAAATCTTAGCTAGCTTACTCGAATCAAATTCAAATCGAGTCAAAAGCCTAATAATTTTTTTTTTTCTATTCTCATGCCTAAATAAGATTTTAGGTCAAATTCAAATTGAATCTTATACTAAATTAATTTTAATGAATTGAGTCCTAGTTGAATCCCATGCTTGAAAAAAATATTGATGATTTTATTTTTAAAATTGGTCCAGATAGGAATCGAATAATTTTCCAGTCTAATGTGTGTTGAATATTTTAGAAACATTTTATATCAATTTAAAAAAATTGTAATAAATAACATTTATCTAAAAAGTAAAGTTGGGACAAATCCATTATTTTACTAATCCAAATATCAATGCTGAATCTCCAATTTACTTTAAATCTCAAATCTTGAATCCAAATCTTAGAAAAAATTATGATCTTAAAAGGTTATATAAATATTAGAGATGGGCCACTCTAATCTTCAAATCCACCGAATCCTGACAAGTATTCGAGATTCAAGGATTCAGTGTTTTACTGGATTCGATGATCGAATCTTTCACCTCATAAACAAAGCATAATTATTTTGGATTCAAAAATTAGTCCTACTTGAAAAGCACAACTTAATCCGTAATCATTATTTTGTCGGACAAAAGGGATAAACATGAATAGAATCTATCTTTTTTTTTAAATTATAAATTTTAGGTGTAGAAAATATAACATGCCTAATACCCTACCCTCACACCTCTATAGGAAATTTGGACTCGACTGTTGTAGCGCATGCTCACTTCTGAAATGTTCACTTCATGAACAATCTTGTAAATATTTTAATGAAAACATTAAAACTCTTCAAAAACTGAAAATCAAAACTAGAATTATAAATAAACTCAAAATAAATAAAACGAATTAAGTTTTTTTTAACAGATATAATAACACATAACACACGATACAAAGTAAGCCGCCATGACGTATATGTTTACTCGCCAGAGTGATGATTAAATTAGCACGTGGTTAATTCTTACCACCCGACTTGTTTTAAATATCTACAACTCCGCAAATAATCCCAATTTACTTCAAACGATCCTTAAGTTAGATATTTAGTTGAGTTTCATGAAAAATAAATACTGTCAACAGACACCGATAAAACTGTTTATTTATGCCTACCAGCCTACATATTGTGTGTTGATTGTTTATTTAGAATCGATAGAGGTATCTGATCACTTAGTAAGTGCTATTGAGTTTTAAGAATCAAATAATGACTTGCTAATTCATAATTTGTTTTTAAGTTGATATTAACTAAAACTTTATTATTTAAAAAAAATATGTTATTGAAGTAATTGTAAAAATATTCAAACGTAGTCCTGTTTAATAATATGGGAATGAACATATTGCAAGAGTCGAAAATATGTTCGTGTTTTAAATAGAATATATTCTCAAAATCGCAAGAATCGAATATATTTATTGTTGTCTATGCAAAGATAGATAATAGATTTAAAAGAAAATAATAATACATACTTAGGCAAAATTAAGTTCACTATTTCCAATGCATGATTAATTGTTAAGAATGTTGATTTGGTCTTTTTTTTTAATCTGTTTGTATTTCTATTTTTGCTTTCTTATTAAAATAAATTAAAATCCTTCAATGATGATTAAAGTTGATCAAAAGGTAACTAGGCTTAATGTGTTTATTTCACATATTTATTTATAAACTTCACTCATTCTATCAACACTTTTAAAAATAACTAAAAGATTGATTGATTTGATTTTTAAACAATGAGTCTAAATTGTTTAATTTGGCTGGATTTTAACCAGTATTTTGCGAGGGATGGTTGGGGTTGATTAAAATTGAAAGCATGATTGAAATAGATCTTAATTTACAGTTTAGGCTTATTTTGTCTAATGTAGGTCTATTTGTAAATCAATAAAATTTCTAACAATTTAATATGATTTGGATTTGATATTCGAAAATAAAATGTAGATTCGAATTCAACCCATCTCTAATGAGTATTATGGAATAATTGAGAATACATTTATTAATTAATGTTAACATTATTTCTTATAATCGATTAATTATAGAACGTATTCATTCAGTTGTGTTAAATAACTGGTCTGTGGCTAAGTTTATCCTATAATTATAAATGGTTTTAGCAATCAATAAGCAGTGTTAGAGCTCTTAAACAAGTTTCAAATGAACAAATAAAAAATTTTGAGTCTTGAATTCAAGGTTTTCTCAAATTCTCAAATCTCCTTAAGGATTCGAGGTACCAACCCTAAAAATTATGTCAATGTTGGTCGTGTCTGTGGAATTTGATGATTGTTTTTAAATCAATGCAGTGGATGACAAAAATAATCATACACTCAAAATATCAGAGGATTAAGGACTGTGTGTGTGTGTGTGTGTGCGTGTACAAAATTAAAAACCATAAAGGCTATGACTTCATTAAGAATTATTAAGTTATCATATATGTATATACACACACACACACACACACACACACACACTCCATGTGGTATTGAATAGTGTTATTGTTTTTACTTTCGAATGTATGTACATTTTAAACTAAAAATAAGAAGTTTTGTCAAAAAATTAATATTGACATATTATAAAACAAACATTGATTTATATTTATCATCATTAATTTCAAAAGTATGTAAGAATTGAATTATACATGTACTATTAATCACTTATATAGAAAACTAGGGAGTAATTATAAAATATGTCTGTCAAAACATAGTACAAAAAAGCATTTTGTAAGTTATACTTGGTGTCTAAAGTAAGAGAAATAAATTATATATCAACCTTTTATTTTTAAATTAATATAAAACAAAAACATTTAAACTTTAATTCAGCTTTGGGTATATTAAGATTTTCTTATTTTTAATTTATAATCATAGGAAGTGATAAAAATAAACTAATAAATGCCAAATTAATTACAAAGGCCCACCTAGGAAATGTGGGAATAATCTAATGCAGTGGCCACTGGCACCAAATGGCTGACCGCGGTCCACATCTGGACCACTAGCACATTTTTAAGGACCTCGGCGAGATAGCAATAAAGAAAAGAAATTATATCTCAGTGGTGGGCTGGTAGTATACATGGAAGGCCAGCAATAATAAATAAGTAAAATATCCTAAACGAAAGAAAATCACGTTTATGAATTAGTATAGTCCTATAAGGCTTGAACTTTAGGCACTGTTAAAGTTTTGCCGGACCGCGGAAGTATGTCGAGTTTTTAAAATGGACCTACATCAAAAATAATTGGGGACATCTGATCTAATGTATTTGTGCATTGAATACTTCCCAAATTTTTCCTCTTTTCTTAGGTGGGCTTTTGATTCAATTTGCACTTACTAGTATATTTTCCTTTTTCCTAATTTTTGATCAATTTCCATTATTATAAAATCATTGTCACTGGACCTCCTTGTTTTAATATTTTTTGATTAACCTACTGATTTAAAAAAAAGCAAACTTTGCACACTTATTATCAATGGAGTTGTAGTTTTTCTGTTAAGCATTTAGACTTTGTTTCTCTGTGTTCATTCACATTCATTGATACCAGACCTATGTCAACCTTTTTTCTTTAGATTAGATAGTTTAAGTTGGGATTGTCCAAAAAAGGTGCAAAAACATGTAGCACTAAATAAAATGTATATAGCTTGCATGCAAAATTATCTATTTGTAGCAGTATGAATAGTTTTCCCTCTAACTTAGTGGTGTGAACCCACCTTAGTGCTGACCCTGGAGAACTTGCTGAGGTCCCACCGAGGAATCTTCACCACACAGTAATCCAAACTAGGCTCAAAACAAGCTGTGGTGGACCCGGTGACAGAGTTCTTGATGTCTGGCAGGGGTACACCTAGAGCCAACTTGGCAGCCACGTAAGCCAGAGGGTACCCTGTAGCCTTGCTGGCCAGTGCAGAACTGCGGGACAACCGGGCATTCACCTACAACCAACATCAATTACTTGTATTATTTTCAAAATAGTACTGTCAAATAGTCACATCCAGACTGAAAAAGATAAGTAGTAAGGAACTCCGCATGGACTTTCTAGCTCTATTGTTTGAAAATGGAGAGTTACTCAAAACTTGTAATACAGGCCTATGTGAAACGAAATAATATACACTAGCAAACCTAAGGATAAATCGCTCTACATTTACATAAAACATTTTTTGATTCCCGGTTTTAAATTTTATAATTTTATTTTTAAAGAATTAATGTCCTTATTTGTATATTTGGACCAATAAAAAAGATCTATATTGGGTCCACAAAGGTCAACACTTTATATTGTAATTTCAACTTCCGGTTAAGATTTTTGACATTTTATTAGGGGTTACACATCATCAGGTCATCTCTAATAGATTCCTTATTTATATATTTGGACCAAAGAAAAATGTAAATATTGATTATTGAGTCTAAAGTGATAGATATAAATCATTGTTGTACAAACTTTTCCCCTAAGAGGTTAAACGAAAAAAGAACAAACTTTTTGAGAAAGTTACTAATATTTAATTACTCTGTGGCATTAGAGAATTATTGCGTTAAACCATAAGTAGTATCTTTGTACAACTAAAGCTCACAAAATTATATTAATATATTTACCAATAACTCGGAAACTATATTTTATAAAAATATATTTCAAGTAAAAATGTCGCAGTGATAGGTTATTTAGTATCTCAAATAGTTGTGGAAATAAGGAAATTTCAGCTTCTGTAAGGTACCTTAAAAGTCATATTCATGGGAAAATAAAATGAAACATTTTGTTTAAAATCCTAATCAATGACTAGATACGAATTTTAACCAAAATTGTTAATGCCAATTTTGAGAAAAGCGTTCTTTTCTCTTTATGCCCTTTAGTAAACAACTCTTAATTTTAGGGTTAGACAGCCACACTGACACACGGCATTGTAAAATTATTATTATTGTTGTTGTTAGCAGCGCGTCTTACTACCCATTCGGGTTATACGCCTTACACTAATGTGTAATGGTAGGGTAATTGTGAGATGAAATGGAGGACCTAAAGTTAAACGTGGAATCCAAACCACAGCAGAGGCCTGGCATTCCCCACATTCACAAGATGTATTGTCAGAGGTGAAGGAAGGGGCAATTGCAAAAGCCACTTTTTAGGGTTCGGGGGATCATGAAAAGTTTACATTCATCAACATCTCGAGTTAGATTTTTTTGACGGTAGTAATACTTCACCTTAACTGTTCGGAAAGTTAAATAATATATATATTTTTGCATAAAGCTTAAAAATGATTGGTTTTATACAAATATGTTTCAAATAAAAAAAAGTTTTTATATAAAAAGCACTATATATTTTCAATGAAAAGTAATTTCCTATCTCACAGGACTACAGATATATGATTAAAAAAAATAGAATTTATGCCTCAGACCGGAACCCTTTAAGTCATTTTGATGCAAAGTTGAGGGTAGTAATTTTTTTTGTAATATTGTTAAATGCTTATAAATAAAATTTAATCAAAATTGTTTGTGCAGATTTTGATAAAAGTATTTTTTCTTTTTTCGCCTGTCAGTGAACTACCCTTAATTTTAGGGTTTATTATCCAAATCCAAAAACCGCTATGAGCAATTCTATGAAAACCTTACATATCAAGTTTGAGACTGATCGGTAATATAGTTTAAGCTATACTCCGAGGCACAAACAGAAGTTCAAAAATCTCTTTTTGGGTTTTGGGGGGTCATGAAACATTAAAATTCATCAAAATCTCGAGTTTTATTTTTTGGACATTCACAACACTTTCTTTACTGGTACAGTAGTGAGAAAGTAAAAAAAAGAAGAGGAAAAGCCACTCGTACACACAATTATTTCATCATTTTACTGTGCCCATGCAACCTTCGTTGTTGAGGTCCTGGCTTATCGAGGAGCATGCTTGCCGCCACCAGGAAACTAGAATCAAAATGAAAATGTTTTGGAAGGATTTAGGTTAGAGGGGTACAGATAGTAGAGAAAGCAAGAGCGAGATGGTATGAATATGTAACGATAATGGAAAAGAAAATAATCCTAAGGAGACTGACAGATTTGATGTTTGGAGAGAAAAGGCCGCAGGGGAGACCAATAAATAAATGGGAGAAACAGACGACAGCAAGTGTGCGAGTGAGAGAAGAAGAGTGGATGAGAGTTAAGGAGGAAGAACATTTCATGATAATGACGGCAGTAGTAAGTTTCACCATACATAAATTAATATAATACATCTGGAAAACCACCTTAAAGGAACAAGCCCAGATTTGACATCTGAATCCTGACTTTGTCAATAATTTCCAAGTGCAATGAAAGTGTAATGCCTTATATAAGACTGTTCAGCTACTGCTGCTGCTGTGACTTTTGTTAAAACAAGATTTTAGTATGGATTGTGGGCATACTAAACTTCTTACCTCAATAATGAAGTACTCCTCAGCGTTAGGATTGCAAGCATATTGAATGTTGCACTCTCCCACCACCCCAAAGTGACGAATCACTTTTATGGCTGCTGTTCGAAGCAGGTTGTATTCTCTATTGGTCAGGGTTTGGCTAGGTGCTACCACGATGGATTCGCCAGTGTGAATACCAAGAGGATCCACATTCTCCATGTTACAAACCTAAAATGGGATAATTTGAAAAAGATAAATAAATAAAAACTTATACAATATAAAATTAATATTGACGTAAAATGTTGAAATGTCCCAACTTGTAAACCTTATGTTGTTTCGAAAAGGAAGGATGAGACTGCAGTTTTATATTTTATTTGCATTTTAGAATATCTAAGCCCTTCAGGTATTTTCAAGGTCAATACATTTCTTTTATATTAAATGTGCTCACTGGGAGAGTTGGACGATGAAACAAACAGAAAGAGCTGCTCCAGCACTGAGTTTTTGTTTTGAGAGAAATACACCTTTTCCTTAGCAGAGAGCGGTTACATTGTCCAGCCAACCAAAAAGCCAGGATTTAAAATATTCTCATGTGATAGGTCAAGATTGTCAGTCAACTCTGGTGAAATCTACGATGTCATCAGAATTTGAAAAAGATGTGAGGAGGAAACGAACTCTCATTGTTAACCGAGAAAGAGACGCTCAGGGGCCGAACTATTCGCAATTAGCTCACACAGTAAAGTGTGAAGGAAATAACGACTGGACAAGAATTGAGGTTCTGATTGTACTTACCACGGCCAAGCCGATGCAGTTGTTGTGTTCTGGGATCGTCCCTGATGAGCCATATTTATCTATAATGGAGCTGCCACTCATAGAAAAACATTGATACAAACTAATTCTGGTAGCTCTTCTCCGTCGTCTATTCTTCGCACATGCGCGAAGACCTGCTTTTGGCATCTAGACCTTTGATGGCTATTCCCCCTGTAATGTGATTGGTCAACCACACCTGTCTTTCCTTCCCACTCTCCTTTCAATCAGAGAGCCTATTTAATATCATGTATGATCAAATATTGACACAGAACGATATTCAATTTTCTAGTGAACACATCGTTAATTTAGTCTTTTTCTACAACTAACAGCTAGAAGTACCATGGCGTCGAACGGAGACGCGGCGTGGGAGTCCACCAGATAGCTTCCCGCCGCTTTGTGGTTATCAACATTGAACATTTAAGTCGCTGATCTGCTCGATATGGACTGTTTGTCCATTTTACTTGTAATTTATGTTTACAATCCCTATAGGGATTACTCGTTTATTGCTGGCATTATACTGATTAAGTTTTGCTTGCATCTGTCATGAGAGTTATTCAGGAGTGTAGGCGGTGGATCGCTTCACGATTCTACAGTCTACCTTAAATAGGTCTTGTTGGCCAAATGTAATTAGTATTAATTGGTTTAATGTGACCAAGTGAGCCTGTTGATTGATAAATGGGCAAAATGTTCCTTTCAAACCAATCTTGTTTGACGTAGTGATATATTTCAGGTTCTGTTTTTTTGTGTGGCCTCTGGCCGTGTTTTGGATTGGCTAGGGCTATTTTGGGCTATTTTGGGCTAGACCATTTGTTGTATTAAGTCTTACCATTGTTAACATAAAGTAAGTACTGATGTGATAGTTCAGGTATTATATTTTGTGGTCACTTAACAACCTTTTAGATGTACAGCTAGAAATGTACTATGTCGAGTCGCCCTAATATAATTGTTTTGTTGTGAGGCCTCTCTATGCCTCCTATTATTGAGGGAACGTCGGCTCATACTTGATGAGAGCAGTAATAGATAGTTCTTAGCCTAATTGGGCTTTAGTTTCCCTTTTTATAGGCTAGTATTTTCATTGTTGTTATGTGTTCAATGCTTAACTTATTTACTGGTCATGCAAGTGCATGATCTCTATCCTACCTTTTAATTTGGTATTTACTGGCATGTAAACGGGTTTCTTAAGTTTCCTAATGAGGCCATTAGATAATCTAATGTTTACCTTTTGCGCTACATACTATTGTCTAATATGAGGTGTGGCTATTAAATAACCAGACTTATGCTGCTCCTAGCAAACTGCGAGCATGCCGCGACATGTTTGAGCATGACTGTGTCTGATGGTCCTTCCCCCACCCTGAGCTCACTAGACAAGCCAGCAGGTCGCTCAGTTTGACTGTAGCAGTTGATTGAATTAGTCTATGCACTAGTGGCGTGTCGGAAAAATGCCAAGTGGTCAGACGGAGCAACGGGTTAACCTCAAGTTTCTTGTTAAACTAGGGAAAACTGCCACAGAAGCTTATGCAATGTTGAAAGAAGTCTACGGGAAAGAATGTTTTTCCCGCACACAAGTTTTTGAGTGGTTTAAATGGTTTAAAGAAGGGCATGAAACGACCGAAGACGATTGGCGCTCAGGACGGCCCTCAACGTCAAAAACTGACGAAAACATTGAAAAAACTGGTAAATTAATGCGTGCTGATCGTCGTCTGAGCATCCGAGGGCTTGCTGAAATTACAGGAATCGACAAAGAGTGTTAGAATGATTTTGCATGAATCATTTAGCATGCGGAAGGTTTGCACTAAAATGGTGCAGAAACTCCTCACTCCCGAACAAAAGGAATCAAGACAGAACATTTGTACTGACACCCTAAACAACATCGCCAATGATCCAGATTTGTTAGACAAGGTGATTACTTGTGATAAATCGTGGTTTTTTACTTACGATCCCGAAACAAAGAGGCAATCCATGCATTGGAAGAGCCCAAGCTCGCCAAGGCAAAAAAAAGCCAGGATGAGCAAATCCAAATTCAAAACAATGATGATTGTCTTTTTCGACATTCGTGGCATTGTCTACGTTCACTGGATACCCGAGGGTAAGACGGTCAATCAACGTTTCTACATCGAGGTTCCGACGGCCCTACGTAAGCGTGTGAGAAGATGAAGACCCGATTTTTGGAAGACCAAGTCCTGGATCCTTCAACAAGACAATGCACCAGCCCATTCTGCCTTGTCTGTGAAAGCGTTCCTCGCAAAATACGGCATCACCGTCTATTTCCCAAGGTCAAGTCGGTGCTGAAGGGGACAAGATTTGAAAGTGTGGAAGCGGTTAGAGCAAAAGCGACGGAGGTTCTCAACCAGCTGACAGAAGAGGACTTCAAGAACTGCTTTCAACAATGGAAACGTGGTATAGAGCGGTGTAGGGATTGCCAAAGGGAGTACATTGAAGGCGATAAAACTTTGGTTGTAATTGGTGATGAATAAAAAGTGTTATGACTTCAGTCCGGTTATTTAATAGCCATACCTCGGAACTAGGGGATTTATGATCATTACCGCCTCGTCCTAATTAGGACCTATTAGTCCTCAGAGTAAGGGATATTGCCTGCGCCCCCATTAAGTGGACATGACGTTTTCGTTGTCAGTGAACCATAGTATAGGGGCTAATAGCTTGCATACAACTTGCCTAGTTTGTATATCACCGCCCAGGCGATGCACCACTAATAAAAACACGTCTGGCCACATTAACAGTCCGCGAACAACTGCTAGCACCGAGCCAAGAATCAACCTCGCCCGCTAGAGACCGCCACCATGCTCAATGCCGCCTCAAGACAATGACAAGAGTAGAAGAGGCCAGTAACAGCCAGACGTTTCCAGAAGAAAATAGACGTTTCCAGTGTCGAGCACATCCCCCCTTCCTTTGTGTTAAACTCTGTGATCCCCACCCTTTTGATCCCGTCTCTCTTGTTCTACGAGTTTTGTGCACCATATAAAAGACCGTCCATGAAGATAGACTGCACTCTTGGGCTAGGCGTGGAAGTAGTAAGACGAAGCAGAGGCTTCAAGGACTTATAAAAAATGTAAGGAGAAATTCACTTTCGGCATAATAATATCTTGTAACTATTCAAAATTCTCTTTCGGCCATTCTTTTTTTTAATATAAATTATTGAAGTCTAGTATGATTCTTCGTTCTTTTCAGAACATTGATTTAACTTTATACTATTTTGTGAGTTGTGTTTCACAATTAATTTAGTAAGGATTTACTTGGAAGAGTTCGTTAATAACATTATGTCAGAACATTCAAAATTTAGTAATGTTATGCGTTTTACGTGATTTTTATAAATATGAAACTAATTTTAAACAATTTAACTTGTGAGTTGTGTTTCACAATTAATTTAGTAAGGATTTATTTTGGGAGAATTCATTAATAATGTTATATCAATATTATTTAAAATTGGCAATGTTATGCGGTAGGCTTGGTATTTATATAATTGAATTAACTTTGAATTACTTAACTTGTGGAGTACATTTCATATTTCAGTAATGTTTTATTGGGGAGAAATTATCTATAATATTATATATTATATTCGAATTTAGTAATGCTATGCATCATGTTTTGTATTCATAGACATTGAATTAACTTTGTTTTGCGTAATATTTCTATGGTATTTAAATTTTTTTTTTAAACATTTAAATTTGTATGAAATAAATTCCTTTTGGGAAATATCGATGTTTATAGTTGTGCATATTCAAGGTCATTGCAGTTATTGTATCTACACGGAGCAAATTTAAATTTCTTCTAAATATATGCATGTTATTAAAATTTGGCATACATTTAATAAAATTGATATTTATGACTTGCAATCCTTTAATATTATATTTAAGCCATGTTATCCCTAGGTTTAGGAAAGTACACTATCCAGGCACCTTTTTTTTTTTAGCTTTCAGCTTTATCCTGTCTATACAAGATGTATATATCATTGAAGGAGGACCGTAGTTTTTTCCGCATCTAGGATTGAGTTGCGTGCACTGGGGAAGTATTATGTACCCAGCTTTGTCAAAACAGTAATTCACACTGCTCACTCCTAATTGTTTATTTACCCTTTTTTTATAACATTAAATTATTATTTCTTTTTGTGTATTTGAACCCCTCTAATTTTAATTTGTTTTTTAATCAATTATTTTCATAATAATTTTCAATTTTATATATTTTCGCTGCCCTGTGCTAGTTTATATGTTTCACCGTTGGTAGAGCCGGCCCTGAGTAGAAATGTCTAAGCCTACTTCAAATGCTAGATAGCCACCACCCTTTAGATGGTGGAATCTATTTAGGCTGGATCAAATATAAAGTTTCCTCATGTAACAAAAACAAGACGTAAAATGATCAGAGCTTACAATAAGTGTGATTCCGGCACTATTTAGCTTCACTTACATTGGGGGACTGTAAAAAAAAACCAAGTACATTATATTTCTAAGCCATATCAGAGCTGATGATGTATATATTATTTATTGATAAGTGTCTTCATTTGTTGAGGCAAATGACTCACAGTGATGCAGTTGTCATAAGCATCTCGGACCACCTCGTATTCAACTTCCTTCCACCCTTTAAGAGATTTGTCAATGATCAACTGGCTAGAATGGGCTAAGGCTTGCTGTGCTAGGCACCTCAGCTCCTCCTTGTTGTTGGCAAAGCCTGAACCAAGGCCCCCCAATGAGAAGGCTGCTCGAGCCATCACAGGATATTCAAGTTTCTCTGCTGCTTCCAAAGCCTGTTGAAATAATCTGCATTATACTAGTGTACTTATAGTATAAAAAGAATTTCAACCTTTTTTAATTGCTACATATGGGTTAGTAATGACTGAGTAACTACTTAATCTAAGGGTTTGAGAAAGTAAAAGGAACCTGTTTAAGATGCTTTAACACATCTTTCACGATAATTTCCACTGAATCAGACATAGAAATGTGAGGTGTGTGGAATATTGCACCTGTGGAAAGAACCCTGTGAGCTAATATTAGGAATAGGCCCTTGCTGTTTATGTTGAATTAGGTTTAGGTGTTTAGTTATAGAAAGTTTAGTAAATTTATGATAGTGATTCTGATAATGATAGTTAGTAGATGCTAAATTAAAGTGATGAGAGTGCATAAACAACTCATTTTAAAGAAGTAAGTCCTTGTATGCCAAGTCACTTTTAAATAAATTCTCAAAAATTGACTAAATCACAAAATGCATTTCAATGTTTGGCAAAAAATATTTTTATTTTTTTACCCTCCAAAGTTCCTCTTGTTCTATTCACCTGGTTATGGGAATAAATTATCAATTTTGTCACATATTTGTTGCGGAGGATAGTAAATGTAATCATTTTTTGGGGGGGTTCTAGCAAACTTCAATAAAATTAAAATGGCCAATTTTATTTTATAGCACCTTCACAAAAAATATTTCATTCAACATTAAATGGAAAAATCTAGAGTTGAGTCGATTCCTATATTTTACAAATCCGAATATCCAATTCACCTTCGAAATTCGAATCCAAATCTTGGGGGGGAAAAATATGAACATATGAGGAAATATAAACATAAATAAATAATAAAAAATAGAAATGGCAACTAAATGTTGACATTCTTTGTTATAACCCACTCAATATAACATTCATACATTCAATTAAGTGTTAAATTACAAGTGTGGGGCCTAGTTGTTTAGTTCTTCATATAATTATAATTGGTTTTGAACTACCTACAAGCAATATTAGAACTGCAAAACAAATTGCACTTGTAAAATAAAAAAGAATTACTTTTTTATTAAAGCAATAAAAACCAAAATTTTTAATTCTCTTAAAACAACAAATCTCGAATATCTTCAAGGATATAAGGGACCTATCCTTAAAAAAATCTTTTCGGCCCTCTGAAAATAATAAATTTAGCACATAAAATGTATGTCTAAGTTGACTACAATACATGATTTGTATTAACCCAACATCAATCAAAATAAACCAAAATCAATATTTTAAAACCCTTTTATTTAATTTTTAATGTGCAATTTCTTACTTATTTCTGGATGTAAAGGTCCCAAACTGGTTAAGTGTATTAGTAGAGGATAAAACATAAAATATTGGTTAGCAATAGAAAACTGCTGTTTTTGAGACAAAAGTCATTAAAGAAAACGTATAGTTTTTAGTTATAAAATAAAGTTGTTTTGTGGGGATGTGAAAAGCTTTAAACTTAAACTTGGCTTTGAAACCAGTAACTTCAGCTTGGCTTAAAAAAAAAATTTGGCTTCGTCAATTACAAAGTTTATATTTATTCTAGAGGTGGGCCACTCAAATCTTTGAATCTTTGAATCCACCGAATCCTGACAAGCATTAGAGATTCGAGGATTCGATGGTCGAATCCTTCCCCTCATAAACAAAGCATAAGATTTTGATTTTTGAATTCAAAAATTATTAAGTTAGGCCTACTTGAAACACACAACTTAATCCGTAATCATTATTTTGTCTAACAAAAGATATATATATATATGAATAAAATCTTTTTTTTAATAATAATTGTTAGGTGAAGAAAATTTAATGTGACTAATACCCTACCCTTTCAACCCTATGGAAAACTTGGACTCAACCGTTTCAGCGCATGCTTACTTATGAAACTTTCACTTCATGAAAAATCTTGTAAATATTTTAATGAACACATTAAAGCTCTTTAAAAATTGGAAATAAAAACTAGAATTACAAATAAACTCGAAATAAATAAAACAAAATATGGCTTTTCTTAAAAGAGAAATAAGAACATATTTCACATGATACAAAGTCAGCCGCCATGACATAAATGATTACTCGCCAGCTGCCAGAGGGATGATTAACTCAACATGGCTGTTAATTCTTACTACCCAACTGGTTTTAATTATCTACAACTATGCAAAAAACCACAATTTACTTCATACGATCCTTAAGTTAGATATTTTGTTGGGTTTCATAAAAAAATAAATACTGTCAACAGTTAAACACCGATAAAACTGTTTATTTATCCCTACCGACCTAAATATTGTATATCAATTGTTTATTTAAAATCGATTCAGGTAATCTGATCACTTAGTAAGTGCTATCGAGTTTTAAGAATCAAGTGTTGACTTGCTAATTCACCATTTGTTTTTAAATTGATTTTAACTAAGAGTTTATTATATTTTCAAATATCTTATTGAAGTAATTGTAAAAATATTCAAACGTAGTCCTGCCTAATAATATGAGAATGAACATATTGCAAGAGTCGAAAATATGTTCGTATTTTAAATATAATGTATTCTCAGAAATCGATATATCACAAGAATCGAATATCTGTTTGTATTTTTATTTTAGCTTTCTTATCAAGATAAATTATAATACCTAAAGATGATTAAAATTGATCAAAAGGTAACTAAGCCTAACATGTTTTTTTAAGAAACTTAACTCATTCTATCAACACTTTTAAAAATAACTGAAAGACTCTCAAATTTTGATTGATTTGATTTCTATAAACAATAATATGAGTCTAGATTGTTTATTTTGGCTGGATTTTAACCAGTATTTTGCGAGGGGTGTTTGGGGTTTATTAAAATTGAAAGCATGATTAAAATAAATCTTAATTCACATCTTAGGTCTATATTGTGTAATGTAGGTCTATTTTTAAATCATTAAAATTTCTAACAATTTTCTAGGATTTTGATTCGATATTCGAGATTCAAAAATAAAATATAGATTCTGATTCAAGAAATAGTGGATTCGACCCATCTCTAATTTATTCCGTTTCCTGTGTTAGTCCTTTATGTTATTCATTCCTTTTACATGTTCCTATCTTACTGTCCTAGCATTCTTTACCATTTTCCATTTTCTTGTTTTTTTGTTTTCCTTATATGGAAAGTTGCGTTGCGTGTTTCACAATCCCTCTTGATGAGTTCCAATAGAATGAAACCTAGGTTGAGGGATTGGGTGGTAACAATCAGTTTTATTCAAGAGGCTGTCATTACCTCTTTGTCTAATGGCAGAAATGTAAAGTGTGACCTGTGATCTTCTTTTCATTGTAAAACCCATGATGTATTTGTCTCCTTTGATGTATGTTTCTATCCCCCTCTACTCGATTTTCTTCCATGTATAACAAAAATATGTCTCTTTAAAGGAAACCTCTTTTCCCTTTTTGAGGTATTTTGAATTGTAAAAAAAGTCTTATGAACATATATTATTTTCCATTACAAACCAGAGACAAACAAGATGATGCAAGTGGTTTCATAAATAAACTATGTTAAAATATTTCTAGTAATTAATGTGATCATCTGTTTGTAAAATAAAAATATATTAAAAACTTTAAATTATAGATATAATTTTTTTAATACATGAATTAACCTAATTTTTAGCCTCTAGCTTAACAAAAAAGAAATTCTTTTGGAAAAGTGTATCCAAGTGTTGATTCAAATTGCTTTCAATTCTGGCTTTGAAACCAGAAGCAAAGTTGATGTTAAAAATAAATTTTCATACAAAAGATGGTGGTCATAAGAACCAAAACACTATATTTCCCTCAGGAGTGAAGCTTTGCTTTAATTGGTTATAATAGCCCTATTGGGTTCATTTTAAAATGGGATGTATGAGGATCAATTTTTTTATAGATTGTGATTTTCCATTTTTCTCTTCAATAACTTTGAAGTTCTTCTGTATTTTCCTTATTTCTTTTTAATCAAGGTAAGTTTATGATAAAATATACATTTAAAAAACTTACCTCTTGCACCGAATAAACAGCAGCACTGGGTGCTACTCTTTCTCCTATCTCCTGTATCCTTTCTGCAAACACTTTTCTGTCCTCGGTCTCGATGATGGAACGAATGGGAGTTCCGAGGACTTTCACATTATACTTCTCAAACACGCCTGACCTTTGAAGATTGACTCCACAGTTCAATGCTGTCTGCCCTCCGAAAGTCAGTAGAACTCCGTCCGGTCTCTCAGAAATAATTACCTGAGAGAAAATATAAAGTCACACAATTTTGTAGTGCTTTGCTGTTGTTAAACACATTATGATATGCTTTAAAATATTACAGATATGGATGTATGAATGTTCAAAAATGTAAATACTTTCAAATATTAATTTCTTAATTATTTGTATTTGCTCTTTAAACATTAAGTAAAATTTTTTTAAATTACCCAAGCATTTTAAATTATTTAAAACAGATAATGTTGTAGTCAATTTCAACAGATTTTTATAGGATTATAAGTTTTTAATTTAGTTGTTTTAAACTCTTACAATAATTTATTTATTTATTGTTAATAAAAACTTGATAAAATTACATGAGTGATGGAACGGAATGACATTTTTACTGCAGAACAGGAAATGAATCACAATATCAAGATCAAGACAGGTTTGAAAATTATGAAAATAATGCTTTAGAATAGTTTTAGATTAAAAATATGTATTAATTATTTTAAACTAATATGCTTATACTGTTAAAATCTATAACATTATTAAACATAGTAGGAATAATAAAATAATATCATAAAAACATAATATAATAGATAGGGGTGTGCGAATAGCATTTTTTAAATCGAATCTAAGTTCAAAATTTTGAACGAATATCAAATAATACAAATCAAATAGTTACTTTTATTACATTTTTGATGGAAATTATTTTCTATTAGTTAATTTCTTTAGAAAATTGTGTTGTATATTTAATTATTTGTAGAGTGCAAAAATACTATAAATCATGTTTGATAGCCCTCAAATATTCTTGAGAGTACAAAATGGTATTGTTTGAAACTAGGGATGTGGGCAAAGCACTTTTTCAGTTTGAGATAATATCAAAACGAGAAAATGAAAAATAACAAGAAACAAGGAGATTGTACAAAAATGTAAATTATGTTTATTTAATTGTAGTTAAGACTTTGAAGCCCTTTAAAGTTAAAATTACAAATGTGGTAGGTCGTATAATAAAGCAAGTTAACATTTGATAAAATGAGAATTATAATATAATAGTATTAGAGAAACATACCATCTATGCTTTTATAAGCTTAAAAAGTATATGATAACATGTAGAAGTTTAAAATTGTCATTGAAGAATACCATCAGGTCAAATATTAACCTTCATCCTAAAACATTTATATAACACATTTACAATATTTAGAGTAATAAATTAACGAAAATAACATTGGATAAAAATCAAAACGTACAGAGAACGAATTAGGCAGGTGTAAACATTTGAAAGTATTGAGTAATGGAGTTATAAAAATATAAGAAAGTGGTTTACAACATAATAAATTATTAGAATTTCAATTTAGACGATGGTACGAAGTCTAAACATCTATTGAGTTCCCTTCCTCCTTGGCAGGCATTGGCATGTATTACATTGATTAATTTATGGCCGACATATGTCGATACACGGTATCATAATCATGGCGCTGAAAACAAGATTAAAGGAAAATATTTCATAAGCCAGAATGAAAAGCGATAAAGTTAAAGAGGAAAGTAAAATATAACATGAAAAAATAATAGAGATGTAAAGAACATAAACAAACAAGCTTACCAAGGTCGTATTGCGAGAGCGGTGTTGATGTTCTGAGCAGAATATAGGGACTGAGTGTGTGTGAGGTTAAAATAAGCTGAATAGAGTGAAAAACATAAGAAAGTCATGAGTTGCCATGGTGATGAAGGTATACATAACCGCAATATAAAACATGTGGAGGGGGAAATAAAGATAAAAAAGAAAAGAACAAAAAGCCGGGATGGAAATTACAAAGAAAAGATAAATGGGAAGGAAAGGTAAACAAATCTTCTCGATCGGGTAATTTACTACGCTGGGCGGGGGGGGGGTGTTGAGCAGGGAAGCAGAATGTTAAAGGATTTTAATGTGTTTGGGGAGATGTGTTACTGAGTTTATGAGAATTTGGTTGGGTAGTTGTACATTGATGATGGATTTATTTTGGATTAAGGCAGCTTGAATATAAAAAAATTCAGTGTGTTTAATTTAGTTCCTTTATGTGTGAAGTGGAGGGGTGTCATGCATTGTTCAATAGGTTTAGGATGATGGTTAGAATATTTGATATGATCAGCAAATTTTGATTTGGTCCTATTATGTATGAAATCTGAGTTGTGCACTTTATAGTGGACTTTAAAACTGTGTCCAGTCTGGCCAATATAGATGCTATTACACTCACATGTAAGTTTGTAAACACCGTTTTTGTTAAATTTATCAGTGTTGTTTAGATTGCTGTTGCTAAGATCTTTCTTTACAGTGTTGTTGGTGGAAAAACCGATATTAGGATTATATTTCTTAATGAAGTTTGTGATGCGATGAGTTTCAGGGCCGGTGTAAGCGAATTTGACCCATTTCCTTTTTTCATTAGAACAATTATGGTTATCACCAATATAATTCTCATTTTATCAAATGTTTTTGCTTTTTTAACTTGCTTTATTATACAACCTACCACATTTGTAACTTTTAACTTTAAAGGGCTTCGAAATCTTAACTACAATTGTATTACTCCTTACTTACCAATCTTTAGAATGTTTTCTAAAATGATTTATGTTTATTTAAGTTTAAATATATAGTTTATAGACATCTTTTTGAAATTTGAGCTGACCCTTGCTTTTGATTTTCTTCCAGCGGTTCCCAACATGAGTACATTCCAGGATGTTTGGGGATATGAGAAAATATTTGAATAGTGGTGCAAGCAGTCTAAGAAAAAAGATCAGTCAAAAGTTTTGAAATTAACTCAACGATATTTAAATTTCAAACATAGAATAGTTTTTATAATCATTAATAAAGTAATAAATAAATGAAATGTGTCAGTTTTTATTGTAACTTTTGTTTTTTGAATGTAGAACTCTATGCACCCGAGATTCAGCATTATATCTAATTGTTTTTTAATCCCATTATTTAGCCCATTTATTTTCAGTTGCAACAAATATATCAGAGATAGCTACATTAATAGTGTAGTAACTAAACATTTTGCTAATAATTAAAGGCACAATTTATGGAAATGAGCTGCCAAGGGGTACACAAGTGAAAAAAAGGTTGGGAACCGCTGTTTTTTACATTCACACACTTAAGACATAGCACAAACATTTTAAATGTAATTGATAAAAAAGTATTAGATACAATGTATACAATTTATAATTTTAATTTTGTAGTGAAGCAGTTTATAATGTCAAAGTTTGATATTGAAAAAAAAAAAAAATTATAAACAAACCAGTACGTTATAAAGGCTAATTTGGGGATTAAATGCAGCCTATTTTTGGGTCTGTAAGGTATTATTTATTAGAAATAATAAATTATTTTTGGTTTGTAAATTTCTTGGAGCAGTTATTTGTTTTTCCATTTTTTTTTTCAAATTTCTCAAATGTTTTAAATTCATTTTACACTTTCAAGACGAGATCTAGATTTTTGTTCCCTCAATTGATGAAGATATTTTTGAAGCTTGCACATCTCTATTTGAAACGCCTAAACTGTTTTCTCAACTTGAAACCTTTTTAATACTACCTAGGTTTGATACCCCTTAAAGGTTATCTAGGTTTGACACCCCTTAAATTTCTTCTAGATTTGAAGCCCCTTAATCTAGGTTTAACACTCTTTAAAGATTCTCTAGTTTTGACAAACTTCAAATGTTCTCTATATTTGAAATCCACCAATAATATGCCTTAGGTTCATTAAAATGTTATCCAGGCTTTAAACGTCTTAACTGAGGAGGCGCACTGTACTTTATACTCCTGCCAGTTTCCACTGAACTATTGATACTTGTATGTATGAAATAATGTGTTTTAGTTATAGTTCATTTAAACATATCCCACCAGAGCTGGATTTAAGGGAGAGGCACAGGGGAATCGGGGCAATTGCCCCCGGGTTTTCACACAGACCCCGAAAGAAAAAAAAAACTCTAATTTTCTCTTGTAAATGCTTTCTTGTTTTGTGCCTAACATGATGTTATTCCTGCACGAAATAATGAAGTATAAGCAAATTAATATGTGTGCAGCTTAAATTAAAAATACATATCCTACCGACACTTGAAAGATGTACTAGGAAAGGCCCCGTTGATCATTTACAATTTTGCATGCTCACTCTAAATACATTGGTTTCTCTTTCAGCTTACTGTGGCGGTTCTTTTCAAAGTGTTTCCAAAGCCTGGCTGTCTCAACGATGCCTTTGATACAATTTTTGTTTCCCAATTCTTTGTTGCTCTGACAAATTTAGTCAGTTACTCTTAAGAAATATTGAAATTCAGGTGTCTGTTGTATTCGTGGTGAGAGCCAGTTTGTGTTTTAATGAGGTAGTTAAGTAGAATATTAGGTGTAGAAGTGTCAATTATGGAGGATTATATTGACACAATATAAAAATATGTGATAAGATCCAGTAAAAGGTACCTTAAGAGTTGAGCCAGACTGAAAAGAGAGCGCACGAGTGACTCAGCGACTGCCTGTCCAAACTGGTGAGTGTGCCAGCAAGTAATTACCAAATTGATCCCAGTCTATTAGTGAAAATGTCTCTGTCAAAGACACTTTGTGCATCTCTGCTACTCAAAAATCCTTACAAAGTTATTGCAGGTTTATAAAAAAAATTAAATATTGTTGTGGTTTTCCCATCACCTTTCCACGCTAACAGTGATTTTTATTTGTAAAGGCCTCCTTTAATTATTATATTGAAGTATTAACATATTGGTTATGGCTACTTTGTGTGTGTGTGTGTGTGTGTGTGTGTGTGTGCGCATGTGCACTAAGCGTATCAATAGTAATAAAAGTCATTTATCGTGCCAAATTGAGAAGTTTTCCTGACACGTACTGTACCAACATAACAACAAATGCCCAGAACCTGAAAAATAGACTGAACTGGCTTGAGAAGTGTGCTTGACAAATAGAACCAGTTCTATCTTTCAAGTGAGCCACTCAGGTTGCTCGCGGGCTGCTCCAGTCTGGCCTCCTCTCATTATAACACATGTGTTATATTTTATTTTTAAGATGCTCGCTCGCTCACCCAGTCTAGTCATACACACAAAGTTGCTTAATTTGTAGCTTTCTTCGGACATCCTATGATGTAATTTACATGGGTTTATGGAGGCCCCCATACTGTATGCTGCCCCAAGGCCCCCAAATATGTAAATCGGACCCTGCATTCAACTAAATATAGTCAAACTAAATGAAAGATCTTGTTTAATTATTATCGTGTTAGTAAATAAAAAGTGCCATAATTTTCTAATACAAAAACAATATGCTTTTAATTTGTTAATTTGTACTAAGACAAATGCAATGGGAATATAGTAAAGCCCCGATTATCCGCGAGTGCTGCAATTTTTTTTTAATTACAAACCTCAAAAATAAAAAATTCAATCCAAACCAACAACAGGGAAAATACAATAGGCCCTACAGTGCGAAGGTCGAAAATTACTGACAGGTTTATTGTGCATCGTAATCCTATAGGCCTTTTCGGAATTTGTGGATGAGTGGCAGGCTCTTGCTCTTTTGTTTTGGTCATGGCTTTCACATTCTCTGATCACTGACCTTGATGCCCCGAGCGGGCCTCCAGTGATGTCAGTTGCTAGTAAGCGTGCTTAGTGATCAGTTGTGTTTTATGTTTCTTTGTCAGTGCTTAAGTTTAGTGTTTCGTTAGTTCCTGAAATTAAAAATTGCTGAAAAACGAAAGAAGGTTATGTTAATGATTGCACAAAAACTTTAAATGATTTCTAAAATATAAAATGGCGCTTCAAGGAAGCAGATGTGTTTGGATTACGGGATCGGTACAACAACAACAGTGCGAGACATTTTAAAGCAAAAAGACAAACTGTTGGCCTTTGCATCAGTGTCGGACAGTGCTTCTGGGATGAAAAAACTAAAAACAATGAAGAAATCTACCTATAATGAACTCGACTCAGCATTAGCGGAATGGTTAGCTCAGATGCGAAGTGATGGCATCTCCGTGTCCTGTCCTATCATTGCAACTAAAGCAATTTTTTTTTATTTGTTAGGCCTGGAAGGAAATTTTAATGCGTCATTTGGTTGGTTATATCATTTTAAGAAACATCACAGAATTAGAGAGATTGGTCTACACGGAGAGAAGCCGAGTGGTGATCAACAGCAGCTGATGATTTTCAACATGATTATGAAGGCTTGTGCTGTTTGAAGATCTGTCATATGAACCAATTTATAACGCTGATGAATCAGGGCTTTTTTGGAAGTGTCAAGTGTCTTCCCAATCGTACTTTAGCATTTGAAAGTGAACATCAAGTGGCAGGTCACAAAAGTAGCAAGGAAAGAATTACAATCTTGCCATCCAGCAACAATGTGGGTAGTCACAAACTTAGGCTTCTTGTAATTGGTAAATCTAAGAAACCGAGGTCTTTTAAGGGGACAGAAGCAGAAAATGTACCAGTTGATTATTTCAACCAATAAAAAAAGGTCGGATGAACCAGTAGATTTTTTAAGAATGGTTTGAAAAGATTTTTGTGACTCAAGTACGTAAATATCTTGACTCAAAAAATTTGCCAAAGAGGGCTGTTTTGTTAATTGACAACACACCTTCACACCCAGCTAGAAGTGTGCTTAAATCTTCCCACAGGCAAATCTTCGCAAAGTTTTTGCCCCCAAATCTTACTGTGCTGATACAACCTATGGACCAGGGATACATTGCAATCATGAAGAGAACATACATAACAATGTTGTTACTGTCAAAAATTGAAGAAGGCTGTGATCTCAAAGAATTTTGAAAGAATTATAAAATTTTGGATAGCATTTACGATATTGCGCCGGCATGGAATTACATCAAACCCTCAACCCTCGTTAAATCATGGAGAAAACTCTTTCCGAGTATTGAAACGAATGTCAATCAAAACATTTATGAAGAAGAAAATGAAGTCATGTCAACCGCTACACTTGTTGACCTAGTGACATCCGTTTCAAGAGGTGAGAATGTCGACAAAGAGAACATAGAAGAAGGCTGGAATCCGACGCAGGTGAGCCGGGGTTTGAACGACTGACAGACATAGAAATAAAGAACAAAGCAGTGGGGGTGAATGAGAACGAAGAAGAACAAAGTGAATGTGAAGAATATGAGGTGCCTGTGCGGATGACACACGAAACTTGTTTTGCAGCATGTAGACGGATTGCTTCAATATTTAGAGGAACAAAACTATGATGCACATCTGGCAGAAAAACTCATGTTAAAGAAAGTACAATCTAGAATTTAAAAAAAGGTGTTTCCAAAGCAATAAGAAAAAATGACGGATTTTTTTTAAAGGCGTAACTGAACAGTTTTTGTTAACAGTGCACTAGCCACTAGATATTGTTTTTGTTTACTTTTATTTATTTTAGTGATTTAGATGTAGAGCAAAGGTTTCTTCTGTACTGTACATATTTTAAAAGTTTTACATATTATTATTATTTTGTACAATAAAACATAGTTTTTATGCTGAAATATTTTTTTTCATGTTTGCACCTCATTTATAGTCTTTTTTATGTTATCTGCGATTTTTGCTATCCGCGGTACCCTTGCTACCCAATTACGCGGATAATCGAGGCTTTACTTTACATGCATACAATACAAACATAATTTAAAGATAAAATTAATACAAATATATATTTTTTAATTAGGAACTAGAATCAGTATTGGTCCTCATCTGAAACTTGCTTAAAAATATTTTAACAGACTGCAGGAGGCAACATTCAAAATGTTTTTTTAATTAGAATAGAGTTTAAGTTAACTGATAAACTGCTTTTTTTTTGTAATGGATATGTTATTTATGTATCTTCATGAAATAAATGAGGAACTCTATAGTATTATTATTGAAATGCATATGGCAGTAGTTTCAAACAATTTTAATCCATACAGTAACTCTACATCACCCGTTTCTGAATAACTGTTTATTTTTGCCACCACAACTCACCTTTGACAAATTATCTGAAATTTTGATTTATCGAAATTGGAACCAACCCCTTCATTTCGGATAGGTAAGGTTTTACTGTACTATTATAATTATAATAATAATTATTATCATTATTAGCACCGCGCCTTACTACCCATTCGGGTTATACGCACTTACGCTAATGTGTAATGGTAGGGTGATTGTGAGATGAAATGGAGGACCTACAGTTAATCAGGCCGGTGACGTCACGTCTTGAATGAGAGAGGACCACCTCCAGAGCCGTAGTGAGACAGCCCTTACTATATAGCCCTGGTCTCGTCCACTCACTCTGGTTTCGGACTCACGTCCGGGCGGGTCGACTGTTCTCGAGCCGTGGTTCTCGGTTCTGGGCTTGTTGAGAGCGAGTCGCAGTCATTGCGATGTTATCACTCGGGGGAACGGAAATGAGGTTTACTTTTCTACGTACAGTTGTGTAACCGAACCAACCAAGGAGTGGAATCAGAGTCCTGAATAAAGAGTTGTGTGACAAAATCTTGAGTGACTTCTTCGTACAACCCCTTCAAAACGACTTGTATCGCCCTAATATCGACACCGGTGAGAACGGGGACTGACACATTGTCTCCCACAGCGTCGGAAGGGTCCACGAGAGGTGTGGGCACAGATAACCTAAACAACCGGGATTTCAAATGACCGAACATACTGCGAATTTTCTTTTCAACCGACGGTACAGGTCCGTCGTACTGAGCTATCATAGTTTGCAAATTGTTAACTTTATCTGTGAGCAAGGGATGTTCTAAATAAAACGAGGGTACTTTGTCTATTAACACTAGAGAACGGTTCTCGTCCTTCTCGACGTCAAATACGTCACTGAGTTGTGACCTTAATTGATCGACGGTTTTTTCTGGTTTAGAACCACGAATTGTCAATTCGTAGATCAACTCATCCTTAAACAATCGACTAGGGTCGGGATGTTCCATTTTGTAATTCACAAATAATATTAGATACCACAAAACCAAACAATACATGATATCTCACAATTACTAAAACACCCACGAAATTTGGCTCCCCCTTCATTATCCACACCAATCTGGGTAAAATAAGGCATATTAATCACGAAAGTTTGTCTCGTGTCTTTCAACAGGGGCGGGCCGGTCTCTGAAATGGCCCCACGTCCGCCCTCACAACGAGCAAGAACCAATGGTTCAACTTGGGTAAGTTGTGTACTTCCCTGACTCAAAACCTTGTCATTGCTCGAAAGTGATACGTCATTGTAAGATCGGTACATCTTATTAACTAATATATTAGTAAACAATACTAGCCTCACATATGGCGTTGCCCCTCCCCACATGTCAAGTAGAAAAGAAAACTATCCTAATTTAAACAAGATTTGACCATAGTCATTCAAACAAAACTATCGCTTGTGTCGTTATTACTCATATAAATAAATTATTCAAAAAATAGTTATAGTCTTAACACTTATACATTATCAGAAACATGTCCGTGAACGACCCAATTATAAGCTTCCCCTTTAGTTTGGTTAACTATAAACATACTAATACTGAAAGTTAGCTAAAGTTTGACAATAACGATATAGAAAACTTTAAAATTAATAGTTTCACCAAGACTAATGTCAAATAGTTCATTAACGGTTAACATTTCCAAGTACCAATGTAAGCAAAACACAACAAACATAGCCATATCGGTAAGAGTTAATTGAGTCCCATTTGAGAGAAAAAATGTTTTAGAGAAAATGTACAGTCGAAGCCAACTTAGCTGGTACGTAGATTTCCTGAAGTTCTAGGAGACGGCAGCGATGATAACGATGATTCACGCCATTGGATTGAGTATCTTCTTAAGGTGGTCAAATCCTTCTCGCCTCGCCGGGAGATACCTCCGTTCATTTCACCGAAGGGGTAGTCGAATGGGCGGGCTGTTGGACTACTGACGAGTGACAACCGGTGACAACGCTCGTGAAAACACAAACCACGCTCTGCTAACATCTGTGCCCACACCTCCCGTGGGCCCTACCGACGCTGTGGGAGACAATGTGTCAGCCCCCGTTCTCACCGGTGTCGATGTTAGGGGTTCACGCACCAGACTTGGGGCTTGGGACTTGTCGGTGTCGCGCCAGGCGGGACGAGGCCGTGCGTAGCCAACCGCGCACGGCAAGAAGGGGGAGGGGGACCGGGCAAACCGTGAAGGGATGAGAAACTCATTACACTATTACTACTACTACTACCACTACTACTACTACTAATACTAATATCGCATTCAACACTTGTATATTTTCAGACTTAATACATGCACTTAGTTATATCGATATAGTACAATTTAATTTGTATGAAAAAATCTGTAATTTTAATGAGTAATTGAAAATATGATAAAATTACAATTTTGCCCCATTAGACTTAAAGCAGGTACCCTTTCCCTCGGAACTCTCCAGTTTTCCGAACAGTATGCCGGGATCACAATCAACTTAACGTAACTTAACGTAAAGCATCTCCTCGTGTGTTTAAATGGAAGCGATCACGATGCACTTAACTTAACGTCAGATATGTCTTGGGAGGTCTTTTATACTTTACTTTACGTTACTTGAAGGGTATCACGTGATCTAGCCTGCCAAACATTGTGCGAGTGACGTCAACAGGGCTATTTAGTAATTCATTTGTTGGTATTATGACCAATGTTTACTCTTTAGCGTAAGTTCTAGTGATCAGACATTGAAACAAAATAGTTAAACTAAAATAAGAAACTAAATTTATCAAATAAGTTTAATAATAGATGTTTATTATATCGATTTGAAATGTAAACATTCACAGATCATCACCGTACAACTATTACAAATCACAGATAATACTCGAGAATGAAGATTTTTGGCTCGAGTTGTTACGTTAAGTTATATGAATCGTGATCACACATAAGTTAAGTTATCTAAGTTACGTTAAGTTGATCGTGATACCAGCATAAGGGTACTTAAACATGCCTACAAGCTTTCGTTAACATTGCAATCAATTCTTTTTTCAAACTTAATTTTACTGTACTATTATTGAAACACGAACTTACGAAAATAACATTTTGGATGTTTCTTTTTGTGTGGAAGCTGTGTGGTTAACTTAAAAATACTTTTCAAACGAAAAGTTTTAAAGGGCTCCGTTCTCTTCATAAAATGTAATCAAGCTGGCGATTTTTTTAAATTAATATTTTGTATCGCTCTTTCTCTAAGTGACAAGAAAAAACATTTATTTTATAATTTAAGATGGCCAATTATAAAAAGATACAAGTGTGAAAATAAAACTTTTAAAATTATTATTTCATGCACTACAATATCTCTTGATGGCATAATCACAAACAAAAGGAACCGACGATTTTACTAATACGTTGGTTCTTTCAATCAGCTACGAGAAAGTCAACCACTATACAGTGATCGTTAAGGAAGTTTTATTAGAAGCGCTTGATAAATCTTTTGATTTAAAAAACTTACGTATTGTAACTTATTTATAATGTTTCTGTTTACGTCATTGAGATAAATTAAACTTTGTTCATATCGATCGCATCCGTTCCATTTGAATATAGGAAATTAATTATAAATAGAAATGATTGAGATTTAATAAAACGTGAAAGTTTTCATGTTACATCTCGAGTTGATGTCTATGAATGAACATGATTATTGCACTGTGGAAGCCGTAATACTGGTTTATTCTTCCTTTACCCGGTGTTACGTACTAGAAGATCTTGTTTATATTTAGAACAAGACGTCAAGTACAAGGTTGGCTTATCAAGAACCCGCTTTCAGTTTCAGGAGTTTAATGTGAGATTAGGTAACGTCCTACAAGACAGAGATCCGTTCCATGTGCCGTGGATGTAATGCGATAACCCTACCCATAACTGTTGTTTGAAACATTTGTTTGAGTATTTGTCGATAGCATTTAAAAATATACTTGCTCAATTTAGATGCATTAAAATGCCTAAAATTGATTAGAAAATAACGCAAGCCAATAAAACATAACCCAAAATTCCAAAATGACAAAAATAACATATAAAATATTGATGTATATAACTAGATCAGGAAAGCAAGAACTTGATCAATGTATGTTATGTACAAAAAAAAAGTCAATATGTCATCAAAATCCTGTCCCCTGGTAATAAGCTTCCAATTTCATAAACTTTGTTTCGATCTTTTAAAGTTATAAGCTTCAGAGTCGTTGAAAACCATGGGGGCGCGGTGCCCCAGACACCCTTTTCTCTGCAATATTGACTTTTTTTTTGTTTGTTTGTTAATTTTCATGAAAAGATAAAATAGTGTATTTGTGATTTGACTGCAATTTTCTGTTACCAACTTTAACTCATAAATATCCGAGTTAACAGATAAAAATAATAAAACGTATATTTCTTCCCATTTCCCTCTCAACGGCTTTCTTTTCATTTTGTTCTGTTCAATAAACTCGTGAAAAATATTATGTGCCTTTTTCAACGGGGACCAAATACATTTATTTTTTGTTAATGTTTCAGAAACTTTTTTTTTTTTGCAAAATTTGGCTCATGAAACTCATAGCTCATAATGTTGTTCAGATGTTCTAAAATTTCCCTCCACAAGCTTAAATTAATTACATTTTTCTCAAAAAAGGGGGTAGTGGGGGAGGGTGCCACACCCTCGACAGATGGAACTCCAAACCGCCCCCCGCTAGGAAAACCCAGATGGACGACATTGTTGAAAACTGCATTGTTATTTTAATTTTAGAAAGGTATTCTTTTAAACAAGTAATAAATACTGTATTGTTGAAAATATTCAATCACGGCTTAATAGATTGTAGGGATCAATATCTTAGTAATATTGAAAGTTTATATTATAATATTATAATGAGGATGCAATGGGTCACATACATTTTTAGTACATAACTTACTTTTTTGTGTGCTCATTTTATTATTATTATTATTATTATTATTAGCACCGCGTCTTACTACCCGTTCGGGTTATACGCACTTACGCTAATGTGTAATGGTAGGGTGATTGTGAGATGAAATGGAGGACCTACAGTTTAACGTGGAATCCGAACCACGGTGGAGACCTGTGGCATTCCTCACATTCACAAGATGTCTTGTCAGAGGTGAAGGAAGGGTTTGGTAATCAGATAAATCTTTGCTGGGACTGAGGAGTAATTATAATTATTATTATTATTATTATTATTATTATTGCATATGCACTTTCTGAAACCAATTTGTTGTATCAGCACACAACTTACAAACTAACTTATACTAAAAAATACAAAACAATCAAAACTTAGAATGCAAATTCATCAATGATAACTTTATATCCCCACTGGGAGTCAAATCCACAACCCTTGTTTCAATAGACAAACAAAATTCAACTAATAGTTGGAATGTGATGGACTGGGGATGAAATAATTTGTTTAAAAATATATTTGATAAATAGTACTTTTGTTACTTTAGGGCGCCACATCATATCTTCAGTACATCTAAAATCCACAACTAGACAACAATATCTACACTTCAATAGCTGCCATCCACTTAACACAAAAAGATCTATCCCATACAGTTCCACCATATGCACTCACCCCGTCTCCTTTGACTCAGAAAATCTTCAATATCACTTCAAAAACATTCAAGAAGCTTTTAGAGAGAGAGGATACCCTAAACCTTTTAGTAATAAGCTCCTTCGAATAGCTGGAATTCAACTATTACCCAAACCAGAAAAAACAGACACTTTACCACTAGTGACTAAATATTACCCAGGTCTACAAAAGCTCAACAAGATATTAGCGTCAGGTTTTGACATATTGGAAGCATCCAGCCGAGCCAACTATATCCTCAAGAAATCACTAGTCCTTGTCCATCAGTTAGAATTCTTTTGTTACACCCTGAACTCTAAAATGAGAATGCCATCATTTTCCTCCAACCACAACCAGGCTCTAAGCCTTACAACAAAAGAGCTTGCAAGGACTGCCAAATATCTCATCCAGCAGCCACTTTCTCTAGCAACATAACCAACTCCATTCACCCCATCAAAGACAGACACATTCATAGCTCCAGTAACTTAATTTACTAACTAAAATGCAAACAATGTACGTAAGGCACAATATAATGGTCTCACCACTGAAACTCTCCATAAACGTATGCATGGACACCGCCATGACAACAAAATAGAACCCTGAACAACTAGTTTCAGGACATTCCTACACTCAGAACCTCAACTTTGAAGACTGCTACACTAAAAAAGTGTTAAAATAATTTAACAGAACACAATGAATTATTTCTAAGCTAATAAAAAAATAACTGGCACATCAATGGCTCACTTAGTCTAGAAAACCCCCCACACTAAATATTTGTTAATTAGGCCTGAGCATATAACCCAAACGGGTAGTAAGACGCGGTGCTAAATAATAAAAACTAGGCCTGATTTCAACCCTGTTGCACTACTAGCACCTTCTGCCATCTACAGAACAATAGATGAACCTCCAAAGAATTTCAAACCTCCCAAGCTTCACACTCCCTCTTGATGAGTTCTAAAAGAATGAAATATAAGTTGGGGGATTGGGCGGTATCAATTAATTTTATTCAAGAGGTTGGCATTATTTCCTTTTACAGTAACAGCAATGTGAAGTGTGAGCTGTGTTCTTATTTTCATTGTAAAAGGCATCTTATGTTTGTTTCCTTTTATATTTTTCCATCCACCTTTTCTGTACCTTCATCCAAATATAACACATCCAACAGAGAAGTTTTCTTCTTGTACAACCGAGTTGGAATCAATAAAGTTAGTTTTCTGTTCAATCTCACTACTACTGTACTTTCTGAGGAAAATACAATAAAAGCATTGAAATATTGTTTGAAGTGTGTGTAAATATGTGTTAGTGTTTTTACTTTTATATGTGATTTATCTTCCTACAATTCCATAATTTTATTTACTACATATTGAATTATATTTTGTAAATGCACTTTAATTCATATTTATTGTATTTATTAAGAAACACTTTTATTTCAGAGTTGATTAAAATTTATATCATAAATTTATGAGTGTGAAAACAAGAATCTAAAGCCTATAGTAGCATTTTTTTATCATTGCCATTGTTCATTTAAAGATAATTTTTATATTTATATATAAAAGAGATGGGTCGAATCCACTATTTCTCGAATCCGAATCCTACAACTTGTTATAAATTTTAATGATTCACAGAAAGAGTCCTACATTACACAATATAGGCCTAAACTGTGAATTAAGATTTATTTCAATCATGCTTTCAATTTTAATCCCCCCAACAACCCCTTGCGAGATACTGGTTAAAATCCAGCCAAATTAAACAATCTATACTCATATTATTGTTTAAAAATCAAATCAATCAAAATTTGAGATTCTTTTAGTTATTTTTAACAGTGTTGTTAAAATGAGTTGAGTTTCTAAAAAAACATGTGAAATAAACAGATTAGTCCTAGTTAGCCTTTGATAAAAAATAATAAAAACCAAGTTAAAATCAATTTAAAAATATATAATGGATTAGCAAGTCTTTATTTGATTCAAAAAACTTGAGAGCACTTACTAAGTGGTCAGATTACCTGGATTGATTTTAAACAAACAATCGATATACGATACCTAGGCCGGTAGGGATAAATAAACAGTTTTATCGTTGTCCGACTTTTGACAGCATTTATTTTTCATGAAACCCAACAAAATGTCTAACTTAAGGATCGTATTCAATAAATTGGGGTTCTTTGCATAGTTGTATATGATTAAACCCAGTTGGGTAGTAATAATTAACAGTATCTTTATTTTAATCATAACTCGGGTGAGTAAACATAATATATGTCATGGCAGCTGACTTTGTATCATCCGTAATGTGTTCTTATTTCTGTTAAAAAAAAAACCGTAATTTGTTTTATTTATTTCGAGTTTATTTGTAATTCTAGTTTTGATTTTCAGTTTTTTGAAGAGTTTTAATGTGTCCATTAAAATATTTACAAGATTTTTCGTGATGTGAAAGTTTTAGAAGTGATCATGTGTCGAAATGTTCGAGTCCAAGATTCCCATACAGGTGGGAGAGTAGGGTACTAGGCACGTAAATTTTCCACACCCAACATTTTTTTTAAAAGAAGATTTTATTCATGTCTATCTCTTTTGTCCGACAAAATAAATATTACAGATTAAGTTGTGCTTTTCAAGTAGGCCTAGCTAAGTAATTTTTAAATTCAAAATATTATGCTTTATTTATCAACTGAAAGATTTGGTCATCAAATCCAGTAAAACACTGAATCCTTGAATCTCGAATACTTGTCAGGATTTGGTGGATTCGAGTGGCCCATCTCTAATATATATATCCTGTTTATTTATAATTCCCACCTGTTCAACATATTCCTGTACTAGTGGTAGAAAATAAACCTTGTCTGCCAAGCCTTTACTAGTCTGTACTGTTGCAATGTTTGGATTTATTAGTACAGTCTGGATCTTCTCTTCTTGAAGCGCTTTGATGGCCTGGAATGACATGTCATAAATAAAAATTAGTACTCGCATAGACATTGGCCCTAAACACACTAAGTCCCAGTCTTTCAGTTAGGTTGTTAGGCTGGCAAAAACTAATATTTAAATTAGACCTGTGCAGGAATTACATAATTACTTAGGGAAATTTTTGGCCAGGAAGTAACAGTTTTCCGTGTGAATAAGATGGGCTATATTTGAAAAATAATTTTTCAATATAAGCTTACATATATTTTTCAGATTAATAATATTAGTCCAAACTTATTATTCCCATTCGATGCAATAAAAAAATAATTTTATTGCAAAATTAGAATTTCAAGGCAATTTGATTAGAAAGGAATCAAATTTTTAGGTTCAAATAACAAGGGTAAATGTTGAAAATATTTATAAATTGGTTTGGGAAAAGGGACAACAACTCTGATTTGGTTGCAAATGTGGATGTGAACAGTAGATTACATTTTTTAGCTTGCCTATAGCAATTGATTAAAGAAAATAAAAATTTAAACTAAAAATAATGTTTTTATTTAATTTTAAATTGTAATTTTTTCAAATAAAATCTAAATTATATTTTGCTAGTAGCTTTGGTTTTCAATGATAGTAGCAAGTAGCTAAAAAATGTCACATGCTCGTCATAGACTTTGCCTTGAACTATGAGTGACGGAATGACCCTGAGCACATAACAGATCCACGATAGATCAGTAGCTAGAACATTTATGTGGCAAGTCAAGGTTCCCGGGTTTGATTCTTGTAACTAGGTGTAGTTTTTTAATGGAATGGAACACACAAGTGAAATTAAAATAGGATTTAAAATAAGTGAATTCACCTGGGATCCAGAGTAATCAAATTCCCCAGCTTGTCCGATAGACAGCCCACCTGACCCCAGGATAAGCACCTTGCGGGGATAACGAGGAGGCATGTCCAACGGGCTCTGAGGAACATAAGACAGAGTGGAGGTAAGGAGGTCCTGAACCGATAGGCTTGGCGTCTTCGCCAGAGTCACAAATACGTCAAATAGAATCTCCAGGTCCTGGGGACCAGCCATATGCTCTGGATGGAACTGCACACTAAACAAAATATAAATTATATTATCATTTTACAGGGAAGAGATGAAGTGAAATATTTATTCTTCTTTAGTTCTTTGTTTATTACATTCAATAACACCAGTGAAGTTGGGAAGAGGATTGTAGAATGTAGGGGAAATGTACCCACATTCATTTGAAGGGAGAGTAGGAAACCCTTTATAAAAAAAATCTCCCTCAGTACATCTGAACAGAGTTTGAACAAAGATCTCTCCCTCACTAGCAATTCAGTGTATCAAGAGTCATGCTGGACTATTTGAACCACTGATATTAGTAGGCAAGATGTTTCTGCCCAAACTTAGGTTCTCATAAAATTTCTTCTCACATTTAACTCATTATCTATCTTATCTGATTTGAAAGCAACTAGAAAATCGGGGTTTAAATTCCGATCAGAAGTTCCAAGGTGGTTTTTACAACTACACTACCTCCATGCAAATAAAATAACACTTCCTCTAAATTCTATTTTTCATAACCCTCATTTTTGAGGGATTTAGATTTTATTTTAAAAAATCGTACTGAACATTAAAAGAAAATTTAAGATACCAGGTAAAATACTTTTATCTTGTTTCAACTGTACAGAGTTTTGACTCATACAGAAAAGGTTTAACTTTTAATTGTTTAGCTAATAATTAGTCTTACCTGAAATAAGGTAAGGAAGAATGCACCAGACCTTCATTAGTGTCATCATTAGTGTTTGTGAATATAGGTAGCCACCCATCAGGAAGGTTAGATACATCGACAGCGAAACCATGGTTTTGCGAGGTCATGTAGCAGCGACCAGTCGTGTGATGTGTGCATGGCTGATTGTGCCCTCTGTTGCCATACCTATTGTAACCATACACAAGTTAACATCAATGTTGTCAACACCAACTTAAATATTAGTTCATATTTATTATTTTGTTTTTGCTATTTTTGACAAGCGGTTATCACTACCTAGATATAACAAAATTGCATTGAAAAATGGTTAAATGTGGTTGGAATGAAGGTATTTTATTTATTATTTAGCATCGCGTCTTACTACCGGTTCGGGTTATACTCTTTAAGTACTAATTACTCTAATGGATTAGGAATTGGGAAGGTTGAATTAGAGGAAGTGAGCCCGCATTTGCGTGGAGGGAGAGTGGAAAACCATTTAGGACCCCCCC
>CABFVX010000661.1:213617-245835 GCA_902151425.1 Timema shepardi
CCCCAGTTCACCCGACCGAGATTCGAACCTCGATCTCCCCGTCCTCAGCAGTCGAGCTCAACACGACAAGCGCGTTAGACAACTACGCCACAGAGGCGGGTAGGATGAAGGTAAAATTTTGTAATTTCAAAATGTTAAACACTATAATATATCTTTCAAAAATTATTAAAATTTTGTTTGTATTTATATTTTAGATTATTTTACTATATACCTATTTCCTCTTATGACCATTATTTTTTCCAGGATTCAGATTTAAATTTTAGATTTGAAGGTAAAATGAATATTTGGATTCATAAAATAGTGAACTAGATCCGTCTATACTTTTAGCACAAGTAGACCACAAACCCACCTCATTTTGAAAGTACTGCAGCCGGCTGCAACAGCCAGGAGTTGATGGCCCAAGCATATTCCAAACACAGCTTTCTTGCTGTGATGAGCAAGAACACGCCTAAGGTGGTTGACAGTGGTGCTGCAGTTTGCCGGATCACCGGGCCCATTACTCAGGAAGAGACCATCGTACTCCTCTACGTTCAAGGGGTGGTCCCACGGCACCACATCTACACGCACCCCACGCTTCAGGAGGCAGCGGATCTGGTTGTACTTCAACCCGCAATCCACCACGCAGATTCGAGGAGAGCCAGTTGAGTTGTATGTGACAGGCTTCTGTGGATTCAAGAATTTGTTAATGAAGAGATATCTCCTAGAATAGATCAGTATGTATGTAAATGGTGTGGCAAAAATTGTTATAGAGGATAGAAGGGAAAAGTATACACATTTAAAAAAAATGTAGGCCTCAAAGTTCAAATTAAAACACAACAAAACACATGGAAGTAATTTTAGTTCCCAGTCAATGTTTTACTCCCTTCCACTGAAGAAGGGGCCTGATGTGGCTCAAAAATTACTGTAAATGTGTTTTATTGTATTTTAACAGTGATCCTACAATTTTTCTGGCTAGTGAATCATTAAAACGGTATAAGTAGGGAGCTATGCAGAGATGACACCATAAATGACTGTCCCTTGAACAAGAAGACCTTCAGATTTTCCCTGCAATTGAAAATAAGGTTTTTGCTAATGTTTTTATCATCAGAATATTTGTACAATTTAGGAGTTATTAGTGACCTGGGGTCATACATGCTTATAGGCCACCTAGAATAGGTAGCCCAACACTATCACTGAGCATTTGCACAATGAGTCACTCATATTTCACAAGATGTTGGGACAGCAAATCTTCAGCCCCACTTGAATTCAAACTAAAATATATATTATATGGTTGGGAAATTATTAAATTAAGACTTAGTGATCCTGCCTACAACACATACAAATATGATTTGTCTGTACACATTTTCCTTATCATCAAGACCCATTTTAGCAAATATATTAGCTTTGAATATAAAAATCCAGAAAATTATGGTGGTTCTAGATTAAACCATATTATATACACTTTGGCTTTTTCTTACTCTAAAAATCCTGATTTTCCTGACTAAATCTTAAATCAAAAATCAATAGAGATGATCTGGTAATGGCACCTCTGATAAATAACCCGCCAACCCCAATAGACACCTTAATCAAAATTGAAAAAAAAAAAGCTTTAAAACATATTTGAACTGGCTTTATACCTGTGTAGAAACCTCGGCAACCAAGTGTCTTTTATTGGGGTCCTTAAGGTTGGTTAGAGGTGGAACTGGTCCAGTCCCTGGACTGGTTACCATAATACGTCCTAGAAGTGTACCCTTCTCTCGGATTCTCTTTGTGAGGGCGCGCGTATCTATCCCAAATATTCCGGGGACTCCGTGCTCTCTCAGCCATGTTGACAAAGTTTTCTTCTGGCGCCAGTGGCTTGGAGTGTCGCAGTGTTCCCCTACCACCAATCCGGCTGCCCATATGCGCCGAGACTCAAACCAGCTAGATATGACATTATGCAATGCAACCTTTGTATGTGCTTTGGTTATATTAATATACCAATAGCTTGAGCCGAATTTATATATGTGGGGGGTTTGGGGTGGCAGATAGTGTTGAGACCCCCCATAGACCCATGTAAATTACATCATAAAATGTCTGAGGAAAGGTAAAAAAAAATATAGTCAAATGTTTTATAATTGAATGATCAAGAGGGACTTTCCTGGTAAATCTTTCAACTGTGTGGAAATTAATTCAAGCAGGAAGAACATTATTGTTGGCAAAAAGCAACCAAAAGACACCAACAGTAGATAATTAGAGTTAATGTTTTCTTTCTTGTTAGGGTTTGTGGGGGACAGGGGGGTCCCTATATGTTGGGGGCCCAGGGTGAATGTCCCCTTTTAAATTTGGCACTGCCTATAACCATTTAAAGTTTTACAAACATTGGATTTCTTAATAGTATGATTTTTAATAAAACGAGAGCGAGCCTATGATTTGTAACTTTATAATTTGCAATAAAAATATAAGCTCAGACTAAGTTAATTCAATCATATGTTATTATTATTAGCACCGCGTCTTACTAGCCGTTCGGGTTACACGCACTTACGCTAATGTGTAATGGTAGGGTGATTGTGATATGAAATGAAGGACCTACAGTTTAATGTGGAATCCGAACCACGGTGGAGGTCTGGCATTCCACACATTCACAAGATGTCTTGTCAGAGGTGAAGGAAGAGTTTGGTAATAAAATAAATCTATGCCAGGACTGAGGATTGAACCCAGGCTGCCGGCATAGAAGTCTAACAACTTACCCCTAGACCGCCAGGTCACCTCAATCATGTGGTTTATTAAATACATTTTTAACTAGCTGTTTACATAAGCTCTGGCTTATTATATTATTAATTATAAATAATGAGTTTAATCTATATTAATTGTTAAATATGAAATTATATGATATATAACCATTTCAATATTATCACCTGGATTGGTGGTCATGAAGCCCAAGATGCTTGTATATTAATAATAATAATAATAATATGTGTTGTTGTTAATGTTGTTATTATTATTATTAATCACCACGTCTTACTACCCGTTTGGCTTGTACGCACTTACGCTAATGTGTAATGGTAGGGTGATTGTGAGATGAAATGAAGGACCTACAGTTTAACGTGGAATCAGAACATTCACAAGATGTCTTGTCAGAGGTGAAGGAAGGGTTTGGTAATCAGATAAATCTGTGCCGGGACCGAGGAGTGAACCCCGGACCCCCAGGCCCGGAAATCTGACACCTTACACCTAGTCCTACAAGTCACTGCTTGTATAATAGACTGTATTGCCAGTGAGAGTGAAATTTGAGTGCAATGGGGATGATTTTCTACATTTGACTTATCACTGTGGGGTTCCCATCCTCTCTTCAAACTAATGTAGGTGAATTCTTCTAAATCACCTTCCTATCCCTTAAATTAAGCTTTTAATAACCATAAGTGTCAAAAGTTATAGCAAGCAAAATTAATATTAACAATAATTTAGCTTAATATAAATACTTTCCAATGAGATCATAAGGCACTCAACTCAAAGTCTTTCACTATTTTTTCTATTTAGACAAACTAGTTAATAGTTGTCGTGTTGAACATATGAATTAAACGGCAAAATAAATACAAACTTACTTCAGTAAGCCATTCTCATCCTCATCGTCACCTGGAACCCCATAGTTTCCAATAAGAGGGTATGTCAGTACAAGAATCTGAGCATGGTATGATGGGTCAGTTAGCGACTCAGGGTAGCCAACCATACCAGTCTGAAACACTGTTCAATCAAATAAATTAGTTAGACAAATTTAGTACGCTGTGGGAAAGGACTGCTTTAAAAAAACTCTATAGGGCCTATTTCTCAAATCTAGTAGAGTTAAATAAACTTGTGTTTGTTTAGTGTTTTTGATGTTAGTGTATATTATGTTGTAGTGTAAGCCTTGGTTCATAATTTCAACAATAAAAACAGTAGAAAATAAATGTGTGCAATCAAATGATTAAATTAAAGTATTTAAACAAACATATATTATAATGGAGTAATAATAATAATATTTAGCACCGCGTCTTACTACCCGTTCAGGTTATACGCTTTAAGTACTAATTACTCTAATGGATTAGGAATTAGAGAGTGGAAAACCATTTAGGAAAAACCACCCCCAGTTCACCCGACCGAGATTCGAACCTCGATCTTCCCGTCCTCAGCAGTCGAGTTCAACACGACAAGCGCGTTAGCCAACTACGCCATCGAGGCGGGTTATAATGGAGTAAATGTAGTAAAATGACATCAGGACAGGAATTTAAAATCCATCCGTAGAACCGGATTATTCAAGCAGTGATCTAACCAGGGGCGGCCCAAGAAAAATTTTGAGTCAAATCAGGATTGCTTTTTGGAGCCCCCTATATGTCCGAATGATAATACAAAAATAATCCTCAAATCTAGCCAACTCCAAACCTAACATAGCCCTGGCATGATAATAAAATAACCCCCAAAACTAACAGAAAATAATCTCCAAGCACCACAACCCCAAAGCTAACATAGTTTCTATGCATGATATGAATATAATACCAAAATATAACTAACATAACCTGGGCACATTTTACATCTTTCTAAGAATGTCTACAGTATCTTAATCGCCCATTACATAATTAACTTTTATTGAAAACTACGTGCTACATTTATAAATGTATAAATATTGTAGCCTATATGAACATAATCCAACATCTTAGTTCAGTCAATAACGTGTCTGTCTAGTGAGCTAAGGGGCCCGGCATAGACCAAAAATTTATAATTAGTTAAATGTGGATTTACCCTTCCACAGTGATGAATTAACGGCTGGGGACTGGATGTTGTGTCTGTCCTAATCTTAAGTTAGATTATTAAGCATATAAACCTATGACAGGCCTAGCAAGCTGGTAATATAAAATATGTGGCTTTCGATTAAAAAACTGACACAGGCCATGGGCTGGAAACAGTAAGCCTAATGGATATACAAAAAAGTGTATACACATTTAATACATCAAAACAGCAAAGGATTTAATGATCAACTTTATTTCAATCTCTTGAAGGAGATCAGATTCAAATGACATCAATGCCGGTCCTAATAGACATCCCAATGATATGGTGGATCTCAAATATTTCTTAATGGGTTTTAATTTTAAGAAGCTCCTTTTTCCTGAAGCAACGATCACTGGCAGGGTGAGTAGGATTCGGAGTGTCACTGTTATATTTAGAAAGTTTACACCAAGACTGTTGGTAGTGATAAACTTTAATATGTCTAATGGACCATTTATATCTTTATCAGATAATAAATAAATTAGTACTAAAAGTTCTTGGTGTAGTTGAATTCCATCACCGTCACAGTGGCCTTGATCAGTTAGTGCTAACCGCAAAGTTGTACACTTTTGTAACAGTTCATCCGTTTCCTGACTTCTAATTTTATACTTAAAACTGAATATGTAATCATATGTGTTAAGTGTGACTAATCATTCGTTTAGTGACATGGTGGTACGGTCCAATACATAGGAAGGGAAAAGTTGTGTTTGAATACTTTTTTGGGATCCACAGTTCGGCTTGTGGTCCATAGTCAAATTGGCTTCTATTTTTCTAGGACACAGATGTGATTGCATCGGACACTTTGGCTCAATTACAATTGTTTCAGCCATTTCCTTTGCGTCGACTTTATTGTCTCTTGAAAACCCTTGTCTGACCACATTTCTTCCTAGAAACTTTTTATTTTGTACAATTAGCTGAACTGCTTTTGAAACGTTCATATTTTCTCTTTGAAGTATTTTCCTGGCCATGTTAATGCTAATGAGAATTGGATGCAAAACAATTAAGAAAACACACAAACTTAAAACTCTTTGTATTTATGGCCAAACTTAATGGAGTATTCATACCAAATCCCTAAATCCTCAGATCAGCTGAAAGCTCATACAAAGCATAGTAAATTTCACAAACCAGGTAGTGAAAAGGAGTTACAGGATCAATATTGTACCCATCAAGTTTCATGGTTAAAGATGACAAATGTTTCCAAGACACAGGACACCGATGAGTGGTAAGCATTAAAGTATGCATACACTTCTTGCACAGTGCTGAAAAAGGCCACATCTTCAATAGAGGAAAAGCAGCATCTTTTACCACCAAATCAAGAGTGGGTACTACATGGTAGAAAAATTGTCCCCGGCTTTATTTTAAGGTGGGGCTGTAGGGAACGCGAGGAAAGGCAATTATTTTTCCAGTTATTATTGCAAAACATTTTTTTTGGCTAAAATAAATAAAGTATTGCTTAAGTACAATCCAAGAGTTTGATTTTCTTCATTTGGTGATATCAACATTTGTTGAATATATGTCACCCGCCTCGATGGCGTAGTTGGCTAACGCGCTTGTCGTGTTGAGCTCGACCGCTGAGGACGGGGAGATCGAGGTTCGAATCTCGGTCGGGTGAACTGGGGGTGGTTTTTCCTAAATGGTTTTCCACTCTCCCTCCACGCATATGCGGGTTCACTTCCTCTAATTAAACCTTCCTAATTCCTAATCCATTAGCGTAATTAGTACTTAAAGCATATAACCCGAACGGATAGTAAGACGCGGTGCTAAATATTATTATTATTATTTAATATATGTCATGAAATTAGCGAAATTAAATCACAAACTTTTTAAAAAGATAAAAACTTGTATTCACATTCCAGGACACCCTTGACAGATATTCAAGAAATGTTGAGGTTACCTACCATGCAAAGAATTTAAACTCTATGTTTGTAATAAAGCAATTTTGGAGTGTTTTTTTTAATCAAAAAAACAGTTAACATAAAAACTGCAAAACCACCGACTCTTTCTCGTGTCCTCTTCACTCCCACCTTAAGGCTCATGGCCTTTATGCAAACATGTTCGCACCATTATCATATCCTTGTCCACACATATTACACAAAATCTTCATAACTCCCAGTTGAGTCAAAAGGGTGTCAGTTAAGGCTCCTGTTGAGTTGTCACTTAGGACGACTCCCATAGATAATATTTATTAATATTTAGCACCGCGTCTTACTACCTATTCGGGTTATATGCTTTAAAGTACTAATTACGCTAATGGATTAGGAATTGGGAAGGTTGAGTTAGAGGAAGTGAACCCGCATTTGTGTGGAGGGAGAGTGGAAAACCATTTAGGAAAAACCACCCCCAGTTCACCCGACCAAGATTCGAACCTCGATCTCCCCGTTCTCGGCAGTCGAGCTCAACACGACAAGCACGTTAGCCAACTACGCCATCGAGGCGGGTCCCATAGATACCCTTGTATGCATGGGTCTTTTTTTCAACTTACAGTGTACAAATCAAATGCCTCAAGTCATTTGTTTGGTGTGGTTTATGTCAGGTAGGGGTGCAGTCCAAATCATTTGCTTTATCTTTGAGCCATGCAATCTAACTATTTTGTTCTGGATATTTCCCCTTAAATAACCAACGTAAGATTCTTGTGATAATGATTTGTTTTGTTAATCATTGTGTAAAATTAGAAATGTATTATTAACAAGGGTTACGTTCGATGTAAAAAAAAAAGTAAAAACTTGTGCTGTCTCTACAACAGCCGGCACAATCCAAATTTTAGTAGCCTATTGTAGTTATAACTTGATGACAATTTTTTATAAATTATTATAAATGTAGCATGTAGTAAAATGTTAATTTTGTAATAGGCAAATATGCTACATTCTTACCCTAAGTTTGGTTTGTGCTTTGTTTGGCGGCCCCTTGAGCCGGCACCCCGGCCAGCCGCCCAGTTCACCTGGCTCTTAATCCACCCCCAGGCCTATTAGTCAAAACAAGTATTTAAGGCCTATAAATGTTTACGCATGGTGTCTACTAAATTTGACCAATTAAATCCCCGACCTTTTCCCTGTTTTTCCTTGATCATTTCCTAAAATTCCCGACTAAAAAAGTATGTCACATCCTTATAACTCGCCCCCCCCTCCTCCTCCCTCGTTTTTCTATTAATTTTTTTCTTAATAATAATAAGTTTTAAAATTTGAATTAAAAATATATTACACAGTTACAAACAAAAAAATGACACAATTTACTGATTATTGTATTTCAAATTTTAAGTAAATTATCATTTTCTCAGATTTTTATTGTGATTTACCAAATTCCCGACTTATTCCCGTTTTTCCCCGGTCACTTCAAATTCCCGGCTAGTTCCCGTTTTCCCTGATGGTAGACACCCTGTTACAGTATGGAGATTAATATTTTGTTTGGATTATACTGGAGGCCTAAGTGCTGTTTCCCAAGTTACAACTATAGGCTACTTGTATTTTGTTCACTAATATTCCAATTTAAATGTGAAAATGGACTTGAAGAAGGTTGGGTGTCAGTACAGGGATTGAATGAAAGTGTCTCGGTATAGGGTTTAATGGTGGCAAGCTCACATTCTGGCAACCATAAGACTTTCGAGTTCCTGTTCATTTAATTTATTTAAAGGTATTTAACGTGCACTTTCTGAAACAATTAATTATATGAGCACATGACTTATTAACTTTAAAATCTAAAACATACACAACATCCAGCTCCCAGCTGTTAATTTATCACTGTGAAAGGGTAACCCCCACCTTTCATCACCAATAAATTTTTCAGCCATGCCACATATCAAACCCAGGACCCTTAGATAAATAAACAAACACATTATAACTCAGTTTGAGTTCCTTAAGGCCAGAGAGTTATTATGTTAATTAAGACTCCAATGTAAATTTACACCTGATATTTAAACACAAATCACCTCGAGGCAAATATACCCAAACAAGATATGAAGGGAATATTAGGCATATTTCAGCTACTTACATGCCTTTGTTCTGAACTTAATTATCTCTTTGAACAAAGCCTGCACAGTGCAAATAATAATAAATGAACAAGTACGCTATAGGACCCACATATTTATTTTAATGTATTCATGTTTAAGATGATTACTGTGGAATTTGTTATTTTTCTTTCAAATAAATTGTAGTCCTTCCTAGAAACATTGCTTTATATGAAGGCCACTTTTGCTAATAGGCTTCACAAAATGTCTCTTAATTAATAATAATATTTAGCACAGCGTCTTACTACCCGTTCGGGTTAAACACTTTAAGTACTAATTACTCTAATGGATTGGGAATTGGGAAGGTTGAAATAGAGGAAGTGAACCCGCATTTGCGTGGAGGGAGAGTGGAAAACCATTCAGGAAAAACCACACTCAGTTCACCCCGACCGAGATTCGAACCTCGATCTCCCCGTCCTCAGCAGTCGAGCTCAACACGACAAGCGCGTTAGCCAACTACGACACCGAGGCGGGTTTCTCTTAGTTAAAAAACTTCTAAGTCTCATATATTTTATTTCATATTATGGTCTAGCTTGTAAAATTTAAAATTATCTTGGATTTGTTTTAATTAAAGTACTTGGGTAGGTTATATTAGGTAAGTTATAAAGAGCTAATTCATTTTTAATTAAGTCAATGTGATGGTGTAAACCTACTAAGCGGCCTAGTATTTTTCTCGGGTTATTGCTGTAAGTGTAACAGTTTGAGAAACATAAAGCCTGGAGTTCATGTGTGATAACAAGACTTGCCAGTCTTCAAGCGCTCTAACTATAAATTAACAAGTTTATGTCAAGTGACAGTTCAATGACATAGGAAAATATATGAAGGCTTGTAAGAAAAATAACAATTTACAAAAAGAGTTTTTTAAACCTTTAAACATGTTCACATTTTAAAGAAAGTTTTAATGTGTATCACTTTCTGTAACATTGGGGGAATATAGCCCTATTATTACACATAAAATACTTAAACCTAGCACATTTTTTAGTTTATTTAAACTTGACTACTGTACGCTTAAAAAAAACTCTTGGTAATGGCAGTGAAAATAATTTATCACAAATTTTGTGAAAATGTGCCAGCTGAAATAAAGTATAAATAAATTTGGCAAAATTAATATTTGAATAGGCCTAAGTTGAACTTTAATCAAGAATCTGGTTTCACCAAATATACCAGCAAGATTTTTTTTTAGTAAGCTTAACTTATATTTGGCTTATGAATTTGATGAATGTAAAACTTTTGTTCAGGATTTAAAATAAGAGGTTTGAACAGTTTGTGCAAGATTTATTGTATAAATGTCCTAGCCTGTATAAAACAGATGTCTATAAGTTCTAGTCCCATAGTTTTTACCATTATTATTATTATTATTATTATTATTATTGTTATTATTATTATTAGCACCACATCTTACTACCTGTTCGGGTTATATGCACTTCCGCTAATGTGTAATGGTAGGGTGATTGTGAGATAAAATGGAGGACCTACAGTTTTGCATGGAATCCGAACCACGGTGGAGACACATTCACAAGTTGTGATTAATACACGTTTTGTCAAAGGTGAATGAAGGGTTTGGTAATCAGATAAATCTGTGCCGGGACCGAGGATTGAAACCCAGACCCCAGCACAGAAGTCCAACACCTTACCCCTACATCACCCCATAGTTTTTATCACTTTTAAATAAAAAAAGGCAAAAATTATTTGTCAAAGCATGCTAAATCTAGTTAAAAATTAAGTTACGGTATGTTGTTTTTTTCTGAGATTTACATTTTAATAGTTACAAATATTCAAAACATTAAGCATAATAATTAACTAAAACCAGCCCTTTGTAAGTTTTAATGCAACTTAAGAGGGTAGATTTAAAAAATATTTTCTGAACTGCTCAGAGGCCAAAGCTGGAATAGAACCAGGAATTCATCAGGTGGTCAAAACACGCTTGAATTTGACCCGAATTGTGTTGTAGAAATAATTATCAACCAAATTATGTAAATAGGTCTAAAAGTATGTTTGTTTTTGTTGACAACTATAGGCTCTCAGGCCTGTTAATGATTATTAAGTTCAAGGCCATTTTTACAAATTGAAGAAAAAAACTCACCTATTTCACCATCTGCTTGCACATTAGCGCCGAAAGATTCACCAGTTAAAACTGTTCCATCCTCCAAAACAAGACAGCATCCATCGTATTTTTTATTTAAACACATCTTTAATAGTGACTGAAACAATAAACAAATACGACTTCAATATACACTGGACAATATTTAGATTTAACTCAGATTCTAAATGGAACACAAACTACATTTGATGTGTCTTTAAAATCGGTCAACAATATGAAAAGTTCACACAGAGTACAGACACGTGTGTGTGTGTGTATCGCCGGCTTTGCGGCGTTGCCAGATGTTCCAGGCAATAGCAATCAACAACAGTCCTGTTTGAGTTGTGAGTAGTGACCTTGATGACCTTCACCTCATTGTACCTAATAAAAGTACAACGATAAGATGTAATTTCCAGTTTGACTAACATTATTAACGAAGTATTTAGATTGACATAAAATATTTTCTGAGAACAAGGAGAATTCATTAAATAGTTAAAATTACTAAACACATTGCCATTATATACCTGTTATTGTTCTGAGTTGTACAATAAGATAATTGTAAGCCAAGGGCGTCCGCAAGATTTTTCTCCAGGGGGAGCAAACTAGGGGGTCTGGGAGGTACTCCATGCCCCCTAGTACAGAGGGGAGGTCCAGGCCCAGGGAAATTTTACTAAACTCAACCCTCAAAATACGCCTTTTCATCAATCCTTGTCTCTTGTAAATAAGATACAACATATTAAGAAAAATGTTTCAAATGTGTCCAAATTCCTCGGTGGACATTTGACCTTGATGATTTGAATGGCGAATGCTGTTGGAATTGCATGCGCCAAACTATCAACCCTAAAGTTACAAATACTATAATTTTTAAGTCAAATTCAGAAATGTTGTATGTATAAATTTTGTTTGGTATAATTTATACTTACAACATACTTAATTATTATTTTCTAAATGTCGCAAACAAAATTTATTTTGGTTTAAATTCAATCCCAGAAAATGCTTATTTTTGTAAGTTCAAGTCCTTAGACATCATAAAAAGTAATATTATAGGTTACAAAATGGTTGTCAATTAATGGTTATCAATTTGCAATGCAGGTCAAATAAAACGCGCAGTTGCCAGATCTCATCAGCTTGAGATAGTGACAATTTTTCCATTCGAAACTTATCGTGTACACAAAGTTTAAGGCAATTAATATTAATTTTGGTGTCAGTCAATAATTGTGTACTATTCTGTTTATTATTATTATTATTATTATTATTATCATCATCACCGCGTCTTACTACCCGTTCGGGTTATACGCTCTTACGCTAATGTCTAATGGTAGGGTGATTGTGAGATGAAATGAAGGACCTACAGTTTAACGTGGAGTCCGAACCACGGTTGAGGCCTGGCATTCCTCACATTCACAAGATGTCTTGTCAGAGGTGAAGGAAAGTTTTGGTAATCAGATAAATCTGTGCCGGGACCTAGGATTGAACCCCGGACCCCTGCACAGAAGTCCGACACCCTACCCCTAGACCACTAGGTCACCTATAATTATTATTACTATCATTATTATTATTATATTGGGCTAACTTTAAAAATAATACACACCACAAAATCACCTACAATGAGCGGGCCTCGGTTTATAACTGGGCAAACGCCTAGGGCGCCAGACTTTAGAAAGCGCAGGAGATGACCATATTTTTTAAGAGGAAAAATATTTAATTAAGTTACACAAGAATTGAAAAATTACAAAATGACAATATTAATTTTGTTGCGTTTATTCTGCTTGTAAAAATTCGAAATGCATAAATCACAGTCGATTTCTTGAATCCATCCATTCAAGTGTAATGATTTGCAAACTAACCCCTGGTTACTTTAATTCTATTCTTCTGGCCTTGGCGTTTCATCTAGGGGTATTGCACGAAATATATTTGAGGAGGGGGAGGGGGGAGGTGAACCAGTGTTTTTCCCAACTCTGAACATTTTGAGGGATCAGGAGGCTCCCAGGAAAATTTTAAAATTTGGGGAAATAATCGAGCCTTGAACCGAGCTTTTAAGCAACTGTATTTTTAAATTTACTGGTTGATCCTGGCTTTTTTCAGTGCATAAGTAAATAACTAGAATTATCATTTATTTCAGTTTACCTGGATTTGAGCTAAATATCTAATTGAGCTAAATATATTTATTCAAATTTGCAGCTATATCGTTAATATAATATATTTTAGATTAAAAAATTTAATTGACTTTATTACAGCGGTTTCCAACATTTTGTAGTTATGACCACAACTTTTCTACCTGCTGCCATCGCAACCCTTTGACAACTTAAAAGCGTTCAAGCTTTCAAGTTTTTGTTTCACTGTGTCTTACTACCAGCCCGGCTATCTATATCTAACTACACCAGTGGGATAGGTAAAATTTAGAGGGAATATACCATTATTTGCATGTAGGGATATTATGATAAACTACCCTTGGCCAGAATTAAAATCCTTACTTCACCTTCACAAACGAACCAAACCAAAAGAACGTGACATTAAACCCACATGTCCACTAATTCTTGTGTTAATTATTATAAACTGCTTATAATATGTGGTAAAAGAGCATCAACAAGCCGGGAGATGGGGGGGGGCGGGAGAGAGATTTTATGTTATGCTAGCAGCATTACAAGGCTGCCACACAGTAAACCAAATCAGCAAGAAGTTATCAGAATGGATTATCCAAAAGGAACCTAAGCAATTTAGCACTTAAACAACTTGCATTTCTATTAGAATTTCGCATCTTCCTATAATCATTAACATCCTTGAAAAAGAAAATATAGAGCTAAAACCCCACCCAAAACACGCTGCGACCCTCAGGTTGGAAACCGCTGCTTTATTATAACACACTTGGAAACAATATTTAATCAAGCTTCCTGAGATGTAGAACTCGCTCGTCACTCTACAAACTTAGCAATTGGGCCAAGTTTGTTTACAACATTTTCAGCTGTAAAATAAGCAATTTAAAAAAATTGAATTTATCGATATTCCTACAGTATTTTGATACCTGTTTACCAATGTCCTGCTTCATAACCTCATGGAAGTTGCCCTAAAATGTTAATACAGTTATGTTAATAGATTTTTCAAAACATATTATAATTTAGCTCGTGAGGGTGAACGGGATTCCCCTGACATTTTATGAAATAACTGATGACAAATTCGAAATCAGAACTCTTAAACAACATGGTTAAACGAAATTTCATGCAAATCGAACAGAAAATGACGAATTTAAAAATGTACCCCAAATTTGAAAAATGTGTTAAAGGATAAATAAAGAAACTTATATTTTGTTTAATGTAGTCCACTTAATCAAATTAAAAATTATAAGAGTTGTAACAATGTAACAAAGCCCTAAGTTACACCTCTTCCTTCATAGTTGCTTTGAGCCTATTTAAATTGGTTTCATGAAAGCCTATTTTAATAAATAATGAAATAAGATACATCAGCTCAATTCAAACTAGTATGATACTTGTTAGAAAAATTAGTTTATATTTCAGAAGTCAAACACTAACACTAACATCAATGACCTCATTTTATCAGTCAGCGCTTTCGATAAGAAAACCATAAAATGTTGCGTAACACTCATTGCATATTTTATACCTTAAAAATTTAATAAAGCCCTAATTAAGGCATTGTCTGTACAACATATGACAATTTGAGTCATAAAACTGTGACAGTCTGGCAGCCACATAAGTCACAACTATAAACACTAAACAATAAACAAAACATTGAACATTGAACAAAATATAGCGTGTAGTAATACATAAATAATCAAAATAACGGAAAGGTTAGCTAATCAGTGTGCACTTTTCAGTTATAAAACATAGTTTACATATTAATAGTTAGACAAGTTTATAAAAATTACAAGGGTGAAGGGGGTGAGGCGTGTGAGATATCTATGCCCTGGGAGCCACCCACATAAGCCCGGGGCCCGACAATGATTAGGCTGTGGTATGAATGTTTGTGTATGGTGTACACAAGTCATATAAAACAAATTGTTTGCCCCTTCTATATCCATGCGAATATGTGAACACTTTCTTAGATATTATTCCCTAACTCATCCCTACCATAGTATATTAATTATAAAATAATAAGTCGCTTATAATCTTATTTGTACGTTCAATAACACCTCAAATAAAGACATTAAAAAATAACTGTGTTTTGACTATCCAAGAGGACATTAGCTCACATTTCCAAATGTTATCAGTCAGGGAGTTCATTGGTGCTAAGATCAGCATTACTATATTATATTTACACAAGGGTCGCTAGTGTTACGTCTAAAGCCTAGTTTTTATTTTTAACTATCAGCTCGTTTACCCATTTAAATAATAAAGATAATGTCTTAGGGATGAGGAAAATTGCTAAGATTAGGTGCAACGGTATTATGGGTGGATGTACATAGTAAAATTCATGAACAATACTTGGAAGTCTGAAATGAATATCTTTTATACGAGATTTAAAAAAATTAGAACCTATTATTAAACCTCTTGAAATATTTAAAGTAAAACATGAAAAAGTTGTCTTGCTAAAAATGTATTTTCATTTGATTTTACATGGATGTATTATGATAAGGAAATTATAAGGATAATTTAAATTTATTTCTGAAAAAATATATGGGTCAATAGCACCTCCCATTTATGTGTGGAGGCGTTTTGAAGCTGGAAATTGTTCTTTACACACTGCCTGGTATTGAAGACCACTCACTGCATTGTTAACGTTGCCAACTGGTGTGTTATGTCAGTTCATCAAGTTCACACAAAATTTGTTAACATTGGATACACGTATAGCGTTTAGTCAATTTTACATTCATATCGAAACATAGGTTGGTGTTTTCCCCCCCGCAATTGTTGAGGAAATGTTAAGTATATTTAAAAATATATTTTATGTGCAACCATAATATACTTTCGGGTGAATAAACCAGCTCCCCACATTTCTCTCATTACACTTTGTCACCGTTAGTAACCAGTTGAACCTTGGCCGAATCCACTGGTACGAGTTCAACATCTTACCACGACTGTCGGTAGCGCGTGTGCCAACTGAGCTAGCTAGGTGTCTCGAGTTTCATTCCGGGCGTGGTCGAAGATTAATTATTGGTAAATTGCTGAATGGGGAATTGAATGTTGGAATTTTCATAGTATTAGTATTATTGTAAGTTGTAACTCGTGTGTTGATATAATCATTGTGTTCGAAAAGTTCTGGTAAAATACACCCAATTAAATTATTATTATTAGCACCGCGTCTTACTACCCGTTCGGGTTATACGCAACCCAATTAAAAAGGGAATTATTTGTAGTTTGTTTATCGAGTTATTTTTTCATAGTTCCAGGCAAGGAAAAGTTAAAAGTTGAACAGACTTTAGACGATCACGACATTTGGTCCACGTGCCGTGCCCATTTATTTGGGTAAATCTATTCTTGGTCTGTTATTAAATTCAACCCATTATTTTCCTTGTGGAGTTAAGAATTTGATTGAACCAAGCTCATAGGCTCTTTTGGGCTCCTTTTTTTTATTATTCTTTTTAACTTCCTTGTAGGTGACCTGGCGGTCTAGGGGTAAGGTGTCAGACCTCTGTGCTGGTGGCCGGGGTTCAATCCTCGGTCACGACACAGATTTATCTGATTACCAAACCCTTACTTCACCTCTGACAAGACATCTTGTGAATGCGGGGAATGCCAGGCCTCCACCGTGGTTCGGATTCCACGTTAAACTGTAGGTCCTCCATTTCATCTCACAATCACCCTACCACCACACATTAGCGTAAGGGCATATAACCCGAACGGGTAGTAAGACGCGGTGCTAGTTGTGATAATAATAGTAATATTNGTATAACCCGAACGGGTAGTAAGATGCGATGCTAATAATAATAATAATAATAATAATAATAATAATAATAATAATAATAATAATAAAACTTCCTCCTAGTTATAATTTGTGAATTTGATCACCAAAGACGCTGTAAATTCCTTTTCTTTATTCCTGGTATGAGTCTTCACTGTGGAAGGAAGGAATGGATCAGTTCGAATTACTCCCTCCCACCCTCCTAGTCCTGCTTGAGTTCCTAAACTCCTCCACTTCAATCTGTTAGAGACGGAGAGGGAACCGAATACCATGGTAACTAAACCTCTCGCCCTGCGCTCCCTTTGTCGTTGGAAATAAGCATAGACGTAGCATTGGGTCAATTGGCGTAGATAAGTGTCCGAACACAATTATAGGGAAACCTCGTTCGATTCCTGATGGTGCTGACAATTATGGTCACTATTTGACGGGCTCAAATGACTTTCCAATTAGTAAATCTTAAGTACTAGCTTATATTATAATCGGTGACCTGGCGGTCCAGGGGTAAGGTGTCAGACTTCTGTGCTGGCGGCCGGGGTTCAATCCTCGGTCCCGGCATGGATTTATCTGATTACCAAACCCTTCCTTCACCTCTGACAAGACATCTTGTGAATGTGGGTAATGCCAGGCCTCCACCGTGGTTCGGATTCCACGTTAAACTGTAGGTCCTTCATTTCATCGCACAATCACCCTACCATTACACATTAGCGTAAGTGCGTATAGCCCGAACGGGTAGTAAGACGCGATGCTAATAATAATAATAATAATAATAATAATAACTTATATTATACACAAGGTTAAGGGTTATAAGAAGCCTCTTCGGTGGTCGAATGATAGAAGGCATCCCTCTCGGAATTGACCCAACTACCGATGACGGAGAGATCAATATTCAAATCCCAATTGGTTGTATTGAGAGGTTTTTCATAATATAATTCTCAATCTACTGCCACACAAATGCTGGTAAAGTGCCCTTCCTATGTGTAGAAGCAACCTTTGGAATCAACCTACCTCATCCGTAACACATTAGCGTTAAGAAGTGCACACGAAACACCTCCATGTATAACATTATTAGCTGGTTCTATTGAAGGAAGGGTCCAGCTTCTTGGCCTATTCCGCAGTGTGTTTACTTATTGCTATTGTTCAAGGCCGTAGTCGGGAGAGGGGTTTGGGGGTTCAACCCTCCCCTGAACCCCCCACCCCCGAAATTTTATGAACAAAATAGATATGGCTTTATTTATTATTCAAACAATATTAAAATTAAGGTACAAGTATAAATTAGGGGGATGTGCTACCATAAAAAAAACTTCAGATAGCTTCTAGAGGTGTTTAATATTGAGATTTTTGTCTAGCCTTCTGCAATTAGGGAGTTATGCTACCATAAACAACACTTAAGATAGATTCTAGAGGTGTTTAATATTTAGATTTTTGTCTAGCCTTCTGCAATTTGGTAGTTATGCTACCATAAACAACACTTCAGATAGCTTCTAGAGGTGTTTAATATTTAGATTTTTGTCTAGCCTTCTGCAATTTGGGAGTTATGCTACCATAAAAACACTTCAGATAGCTTCTAGAGGTGTTTAATATTGAGATTTTTGTCTAGCCTTATGCAATTAGGGAGTTATGCTACCATAAAAACACTTCGGTTAGCTTCTTGATCTGTTTATCATTTAGAATATTTCTAGCCTCCGGCAATTGGGGGGTGTGCCCATCAAACCCCCTCTGAAATGAATGGCTCGCCACGTCCTTTTTATTGGTATACGGGTGCCTGGTTTAACTCCCGGTGAGGTTAAAATAGAAGTCCCAATACCCCTGTAGTCCCATTGGTTAAATAACTATTTGGGGGGTGACCTTGTGGTCTAGGGGTAAGGTGTCAGACTTCTGTGCTGGCGGCCGGGGTTCAATCCTCGCGTCCCGGCAAAGATTTATCTGATTACCAAACCCTTCCTTCACCTCTGACAAGACATCTTGTGAATGTGAGGAATGCCAGGCCCCCACCGTGGTTCGGATTCCACGTTAAACTGTAGGTCCTTCATTTCATCTCACAATCACCCTACCATTACACATTAGCGTAAGTGCGTATAACCCGAACGGGTAGTAAGACGCGGTGCTAATAATAATAATAATAANATCACCCTACCATTACACATTAGCGTAAGTGCGTACAACCCGAACGGGTAGTAAGACGCGGTGATAATAATAATAATAATAATAATAATAATTAGCGTAAGTGCGTATAACCTGAACGGGTAGTAAGACGCGGTGCTAATAATAATAATAATAATAATAATAATAATAATAATAATAACTATTTGGGGTTCGGGGAAAGAGGAAAAGAATATCAAAATTGTAAATACTTGTTTAAATCTGAAGATAAATGTTATCAACACATTACTTTCTCTAAACTTTGTATGTCTGATACATTATAATACATCTATGTACATATAGATGTATTATAATTAATATATATATATATATATATATAATATCAATCTTGCATCGTTTTTTTTAAAGTGTTAAGGCTGGCGCCTGTAATTATGTGGACTAAGGAGCTAGTCTTACAATCTTACAAAATAAAGGCTTTTCGGTGATGAGGAGGTTGAAGTTTGAGTCCCAGTGCATTGAGGGACTAGTCTCCCGACATATGCTTTATCACGGTGAGTTTATTATCTCGTATACATGTGAATGATGAAACATTTCATCTAAATTAAACTTCCAATACCTACTGTGTTTATTAAATAGTTAATAACCTTGAAGTTGAATGTAGGCACCTATTAAAATATATATATTTAAAAAGATTTTGTGTCATTCAATTTCTGTTTGGATGTTTATTATATAAATATAAAAATAATACTGAGATAAAATTATATGTTATAATCAACACATTTTTATTCAGGCCTATAAAAGTTGAGTTTTGAGAGTTTAAACTCGGCAAATAATTTGATAATACACTCTCTTACATGACTATGAAAACCAGCAATGACGTGAAGACAGTAAAGAATCAAGTATCTCCGTTTTAGTGATCATTATAAAGTGTAAATTTGAAGCATTCAATAAGACTTCAAAGAAACTTGTTCGCTAGGATATTGATAAAAAAAATTATCATAGACTCAGTGTATTTTAGGGGACGACATTGTGCTAGGCTCTATTTATTAGCTCAACCCAAGGAGCAAGGGACTATTTTAAAGGTAAGGTAAGATTTTTATAATTCAACATAGTCAATTTTGATGCATATGAAGATAATTAATTTAACATTTTATTTAAATAATAATCTTTTAAGTCTTACTATAACCAAACCAAATTGTTTGATTTTAGTATTGTATTTTTATCCTCTACAACAGGTTTTATTAGCTGTCAAATTGTTCTAAACTTTTAACTTAATAAATATACCAAGAAATTTTAATTTTTAAATATATTTTCCAACTCAAATTACATATTTAAGATTCGGATGGACACCTACTATATAAGAACAATAAAATTGTATAGCCTTTTTCTCAAAAAATATACATAATTTCAACATGTGATTTTTTGCATTATATTTAAATTGTAAATTTAATATAGACTATATTTATAAAAAAAAGAGTTACAAGTTAATATTTATTTTGTTACAATAAGATAATTTTGATTAAATTAAAATTAAACCTAACATTCAATACAAGAACATAGTTTTGAAGTTATATTGTTATAGAGAGTAAGATAAAGTTTTATCATACACGATGAATATTTATAAAACAATGATTTTAACAAAATTTGGTATTTTTAAATTAAATCATGCCTAAACTGTTGAAAAAATTCAGCCGTTTCCCGTTAAATGTCTGTTATCCGAAACACCTCTTCCTCTCCCCCTCAAAAACCCTTTTTGATATTATATATCATTCCATCTTTTTTTGTAAGCCCAGCAGTAGTGTGGGGTGCACCCTGGCCCACTCGAGATAGTATTGTGATGAATTGTTATCGCAAACTGTGTCCTGATGTAAAAATCCTTGTCGATTAGTGTCGAGAATGGTTGTGCTTGAACATATAGACCGTATTTGTGTATGAAGGGTAATATTTGAGTATGAAAAAGTTATAGTACATTTTCGGTATGAATGGATAAGTTTTGTTGGAACCCCGCTTCCGCTCAACGGATCAAAACCCTTTTTGGAGATCCTCTACCACCCTCCCCGAGCATCATACATGTGATACCTTCAGCCCCCCCCCTCCCCCAGACATGTCTGTTATTGATAATTGCTCATTAATTGTCGATTATCGATGATAGAGAAGGTTTCTAGTTTAGACAGTGAATATTACCCCCGACAGAGAGAGATTCAAACCCAGACATGTTGATAGGAGTGTTAGAGCTATTATTTCCGCCCGTTGAGCAGCTATCAAACCCCTGTTCCCCCTGCCTAGTCTAAGCACTCACATCCTCACAGGGTTTTAAATATCGGCTGTATATCACATGGCTTGGCGTATGTTTACACATACATTTTCACCTATGCATGGGAATCGAACCCGGGTTCCTTCACAGCCCTCCCTGACTTGACGTATGAATATGTGGCGGGCGTAATCTTACAAATTAGTTCTGATAGTTCTTTATTTCACTTTCTTAAGATTGCATATGCATCATCACCGCGTCTTACTACCTGTTCAGGTTATACGCATATGTACTAATTACGGGAAGGTTGCATTTTAGAGGAAGTGTACCCGTATTTAACTGAAGGGAGAGTGAAAAAAAAAACACCCTTAGCATACCTCCGATATCCCTGTCATATGCAGTCATTTCTAACACTAGAGTGATGCCTTGGACCATGCGACCACCGAAGCTGATCTTTAACGCCTACTAAGAAGGTTATGTATTTAATATTACCCATCTGAGTAACTGCTTGTTTATAGAATGTGTACGTGCATTTTCGTGGAGATAAATACCTCAATACACCCAGCTGGGTTTCAAACCCCAATCTCTTCATCACTGAAACCTCTTACCAGAGGGTAAGGGGAACTTAACTGCTATCATTTCCCTATATGGCAGAGTTATATCAGCCGGTCGGGTTTGAACGTTGACCTCCCAAGTAGTTCAGGAACACTATTCACGCATTCACTCATACCGGTTACAGGAATTGAATGTCGCAATGCACCCGTTTATGTGGTTGTAGGGTCTAAGGCGTCACTCTCGCTATACAATGGAATACCAAAGACAGGGAGTTAGAATCCCAAATGTGACGTACAGCAGCCACATTGCTTCTTTGGTGCTGACTAACGGCATTGAAAAGTTACCAGACCAAATTATGTATCCCTACGCCGAACCATATGATCTGCAAAAACTTGTGTTTAGCAGATGTCACTTCTGACAGTCAAAATTTAGGTATATACCTAAATTTTGACTGTCAGAAGTTAGCTACCAACTGTCAGTCAGCACCAAAGAAGCCACGGGGCTACTGTACAACACTAGCGTTGAATACGTACATTCGAACTGCTACAGTGTCTTTGAATTATTCTTGTGCCGGAATAATGTGCTAGCAAAATAAAAATGTTTACGTAGTTTTAATGAAATTCTATATCTCACCGCACGATTCCTACAAGAAGCTGTGACTAAGGGTTACATGACGACGGTCCAATAAGAGTAAACATGTTGTTCCACTCAAGGTTGCCAAGGAAATATAGACCGTTTTCAATGTTATCTGAGAATGAAAAAAAACTATAGACCGTTTTCGATAGGAAGGGATAGTGGGATTGTGGGAAAAGGGCTGAAAGTGTTTTGAGCCGTTAGCGTGGACAGCGTTTGTGGTTACCTGTTGGCTTGTATCGGTTTCAATTCCCGATGCGATTAAAAATGTTGCTATAATAAATTATAAGACATGGGGGACAAGACTTTTGGATGCATGTTCACATGTACAAGGTTCTATTCCCGACAGGATTAAAAAAAATTCAGAAGTCAAACAGTGAAGAGGGGTAAAGGTGCCAACGGGTTACTTGATGAGTCTTAGTTCTAATGTCAACAGTTGAAACCAGGGATGGTTTGTGAACCACAGAAAACACTCTCGATTCGAATACCGGTTGCCACACACATTTGAGGAACATTGTTATTTGGGGATAAAGCAAACTGTATGAAAATCAACAGATTAAATATTAATTATAGAGCCGTGTTTTCTGAGACTAAGTAGAGAAAATCTTAATTATAGTTCACTTGAAAATTTATATTCACAATCTCTTCTCCAGACGTGGAAGTCAAATTTCACACAAGAAAAGACGAGAATTTGACTAAATCCTTCAGTGAATGGGACAAATGTTAAAGTCCTTATATTGAATTATAAACACTATTTATCTGTGAGTAATAAGATATGTGTGTGTACAATTATTTCACCTCCAAACGGTACCAGAAATATTATTATTATTATTACTATTATCACCGCGTCTTACTACCCGTTCGGGTTATACGCACTTACGCTAATGTGTAGTGGTAGGATGATTGTGAGATGAAATGGAGGACCTACAGTTTAACGTGGAATCCGAACCACGGTGGAGGCCTGGCATTCCTCACATTCACAAGATGTATTGTCAGAGGTGAAGGAAGGGTTTGGTAATCAGATAAATCTTTGCCGGGACCGAGGATCGAACCCCAGCCGCCAGCAATCCTAGAAATAAAATCAATACATATATGGCGACATGTGTGTTACTGTCTGAATCCTTCAATATTTCAATATAAATTATTATAATATATCAAAATTTCATTCTGTTCCATCTAGTGAGGAAAATTGGTACTTATAATTTCTCAATGTCTTGTGTTAGCCCGTACATATAAGTATTAAACAATTGTAGCTATCACTACTCATACAATAATTTAATTACACTAATGGAGTATGATAAGGAAAGTTATATTAAAACAAATCTAGAGCATTTACCTCTTATTATAACAACATCCCTGGCAAGGACTATAGAATATATAATCTTGAGAGTGTAAAACCTGCCAAGTTTATCGAGCATAGAGTCAAACCTCGAACTGCTTAATTACTAATTAAATTAACAGATTGATAATTGGGAACTTTGAATTTAGAGGAAATGAACCCGCATTGGCTTGGATGGAGAGTGGAAAATCATTTGAGGAAATCCACCTCAGTTCATCCAACCGAGATTCGAACCTCAATCTCCCCGTCCTTGGCAGTATACATGATAGAGGTAGTACTGTAACCGTTGCTTGCTGTTGGTTTGATCGCCATTGATGGGAAGGTCGAGGTTCGAATCTTGTCTTCGTGAACTGAAGGTGGTTTTACCGTTATATATATATATTCCTTAAACGGTTTTCCACTATTGATGTGGGTTCACTTCCTCTTTGCTACCTTCCTCATCTATACACAATCAGATTAAGCCGTTAATAACCTGTGTGTTGAACGTAACAATAATTTAAAAAAAACTCGATTCTAGATTGTTTATAATCATATTATAATAATAAATTTATGATTTTGAATGGAAACATGGTTTACAAAGGTTTTTTTAATTCAGATTGTTTTTTAATTTTAGAATGCAATGTTCTTGTATTGTGTTCAATAAAGTTAACAGTAGGAACTATTTTTAAAGTGAGGTAAGCGTGCATTATGTAAGTTTTATTTAATAGAAATAAAATTTAACAAATTTCAATTTTTCGCATAAATTTAGCCACTTTGGTATTTTTTATCTTCTAGATAAACAAATTGTGGTGCACTCATTTTAATTATAATTTCATTATTTCATATATTTTACTAATTAGCATAAGTAGCAACCGTGGAAATTATGCCAATTAAAAAACTAAAAGAAATAGCTATATATTTTTTATTATTGGGAAGAAAATATATTTTTAAATATTTCTACAGTAATAAATAAACTAGATAAAAATGTCATAATTTACTGTTACTAATGATTTCCTACGTTAACTCAGAAAAAGTATACTTTGACTTTGGACGTCATTCTATAATAATAATAATAATAATAATAATAATAATAATAATAATAATAATAATAATAATATTTAGCACCGCGTCTTACTACCCGTTCGGGTTATACGCTTTAAGTACTAATTACTCTAATGGATTAGGAATAGGTAAGGTTGAATTAGAGGAAGTGAACCCGAATTTGCGTGGAGGGAGAGTGGAAAACCATTTAGGAAAAACCACCCCCAGTTCACCCTAGCGAGATTCGAACCTCGATCTCCCCGTCCTCAGCAGTCGAGCTCAACACGACAAGCGCGTTAGCCAACTACGCCACCGAGGCGGGTGTCATTCTATAAAACACCTAGATTGCGGCTCAAAACCCGGCATCACTCCTTGNTTCGAACCTCGATCTCCCCGTCCTCAGCAGTCGAGCTCAACACGACAAGCGCGTTAGCCAACTACGCCACCGAGGCGGGTGTCATTCTATAAAACACCTAGATTGCGGCTCAAAACCCGGCATCACTCCTTGGAGAGTACGTAGGGGATAGCTTGTATTTTGTTGAGTAGTAAGCAACAAAGTTGAAAGGATTAGGGGGGTGGGGGGCTACCTTTATTAACTGTGGAATGTAAGGACACTCTGAAAGGGCGAAGTATAGGAGAGTTGACTGTCATAGCTACAGTAGCGCACCTATAGTGAGGTGATAATACATGGTACTACTTGGAAGAGAGATTTTCAAAACCTTGAGATGTCTATCCGAATCTTAAGATTCCATAATCAGACCCAGGAACAAGGAGTTATTTAAAAGATAAAGAAAGAGCTTAATATGCATTTTGCTTCATATAACTTCATTAATTAACAGTGCCATTGTTTATATTTTATAGTATTTGTAGTATTTTTATTATTCTGCCAATGGTATAAACTATAAATATATTATGTTCAATTTTTCATTATTTTCTAAATAATTCAACTTAATAAGGCAGATAAGTGAATTAATTACTAGGTTTTTTGTGTACTTTCTTTACCAATTTGAATGGTGCTATAAATATATTATATGTATATATTTTATTATTATAAATGTATCATAATAATTTTTGACTAAAACCATAAAATTGTTATTCGGCTTGTGTCGTTGGGAGTGGAAGGGGGGCGGCTAGATTTCAGGTGCTTTCATGAAAAATATGGTGGCAAAAAATAAGGCAGTAGACGTTATTATGGCCCCAATTTGTCAATAAATATTAACATAATTTTATGAATTTAAGGTTTTTTGTTAGTGAGTTTTCACAAAAGAAATGGTAGCATCAAATATGGGAGGGAGATATTCTTGTAGAACAAATTCAGAACAAAGTAGTGGCATGGGTTTTAGAATTGGTGCCCTTAATTTAGTGTTAATTATGTTTACGGTTGGTAGCACCCACAATTTTTTGCTGTTTTGAAAACTATGCTGGCACAAACGATGGGAGTTAAATATAATATGGCAAATTAGGCATTGAATATTGGTTCATGTTTAAGAATTTTTACCGATAATTTACTAATAGTGATAGGATGGATTAATGTTCAGAGAATAAATTATTTAGAAGTGGAGACGATGTTAGATTACAATTTAAAGAATTAATCAAAACAAGAGGAATTGGAAGATATTTAAAGGTATATATTTTAGAATTTGTAAAATATGGGTGCCGGCTAAATTCACAGACCTGCACGTCCAAATATATTTCCCGACCTTGCTTTAGACGTTGTGCGAGCTCTCCTAGCGGTGTGAGTTTAACCAGCCCCGCTGTCTCGGTCGGGAAAGTAAGAGATTGATTGCCCTGGGTGATTGGGAGCGTGACAATCCCCCTCCCCCTTAACTGTTGGGAGTTAATAGGGATGGTTTCTACTGATGATCGTCTGGTGACGTCTGCTACCGTCTTCGAATGTACTTTGGCAGGTTTTATGGGATGGCGTTGTTATGGATGAACTTCGAATTTGTCTAGATGTGATTGGGGGCATTACTTTGGCCCAGTGTTTGTGTTACTGAGTCTATATACCTGTGTGGATCCCTATATTTAACTGTTGATTTCGTCGGGAGGGAGGGATTTTTGGAGTCCTAGTGTCTTTATTTCTCTCTTCCTAAAGCTGGGCTGGTGAAAATGTAGGTTAATTGTGTGGACAGCGAGCCGCCGATTGGACACGAGTAAGGGGTACTGATTGGTACAAGGAGGCCATCCTTGGGAGGTCATTTCGCCGAGTGCTTCCCTGTGTGTTGATACGCGAGAATCCTTGGAAGGTGGCTGGAGGGCACTGCCTGGGACTGAAGGATGTGTGAGGGATCCCCGGAGAGGCAGCAGTATCCGGGGTGGAGTTTGATGATATCGCTGGGAAGCTACCGGGGGTGGCGCTACCCACTACAGTGATGAGATGAGATATTGACTATGACATTATATTACAGTCAATGGATGAGGCCTGAATATAGTCGAGATTATCTATTTTAATTAGTTTAATACAGTCCGGTGTATTCTGGTCATCGTCGGCCTGGTTTATCTTCAGGCCCTTGGCTAGTATTCCATAGCCCCCCTCACCCCCCAAGGCGGTAGTCAGTGAGGGGTTTGGGGGTACAACCCCCACTCTCACCTGAAATTTTATGAACAAAATATATATGGCTTTACTTGTGGTTCAAACAATATTCAAATTAAGGCACAAGTACAAATCAGGGTGTTGTGTTACCATATAAAAAACACTTCAGAAAACTTTTAGAAGTGTTTAGTAGGCCTATTTAGAATTTTTTCTGGCCTTCGGCAGTTAGGGGGTTGTGACTTAAATTCTCCATTGGATACTGGTATTTAATATATTTTTCATATTGGTTGAGATCGTGAAAATAGTATTATTCAACATAAATTAACAAGAGTGGAGACGAAAGAATTTTTCTTAATAGATATCTTAAGCTATGTTAGAAAACTTAAAGCTTAGAAAAAAAACTTCTCCCCCGCTACTTGCACACAGAGTAATTACAAATTTTAAAGCGGCGGCGTTCAGGTTAGTGAAGAATCCGGATCGTGCTGATATTTCATGTAAAACAGAAAATGCTCAACGTTAACAGTTCTAGCATTCTTAGAGGCTGGAATGTTCTTTCATACAAAGTTCGAAATTAACATCTTAGTCTTAGACATCTTCAAGCTCGTCCTGATCATCAGACTCACTACAGCCAATATCATTGCTGAGAGAACTGCAGGTCTTATTGGAGAAAAACTTTATATTCACTCTCCCTCAGTTAACTGTTGGCCAATCTCCTCTCTTTCAATTATATCGGGAGGGGGTTTTCCGGGATAAGAAGGAGCTACTTGCAGCAGAAAATTTTTTAAATAAATGGTTTTGTATTTTTGGACAGTTTCTCGTCGTAAGATTCTTTTTTTTTTAATTGGAATTTGTATTTCAGTAAAATCGTCTTGCATATTTACAAGAAAGTTGTCTTTAGAATATTTTGAGCAAACGTTAGGCATTTTTGGAGGAGTTTATTTGTTTAGCTTTAATTTGCTCTTCCAACTGTGTGCCACGCTTTTAGGCAATTTACAACATTCGTTTGTAAAATTATTGATAATAGAGATGTCACAGAAAATAAATTTAAAATAGCTAGCGCCATCAGTATAATTTTAACTTTACGCCATTTTTCAAGTAACCTACTGACTCAAAATTTTGCTTTGCAGTAAAAGCTACATTGTTTCACATCTACTAAATAAATAGCCCGGTGCTAATAACATGCTTACTCTTTTATCTTTAAAGAGTAATAGATTTATTAAAAACTTGTAGTATGTGTAAAATATAATGACATATATTGTTGCAGAAACACTCCACCAAAGAGCATAAATGAAGTAATATACATTGTTACAGACAAATTTAGCAAAAAAGGGATATTTATATCCACCAAAGAGGATAACAATCAATTTCAGATTTCAATCCAAAATATATATACTTGATTATAGCTAAGATATTATGGATTTTATAAAAATAGATTTCAAATAAAATATTTTTATTTTTAATAACCGTTAGCACTACAACTTATCAACGATAAGTTATTTCGTTTCTCAAATAGCTGTGGGGATATGATCAAAATTGGGTGTTTCTGATAATGTCAAGTATCCTAAAAGTAATTTTCATAGGAAAGTGAGAGTATATTCCATTCACGGTAGGAATTACTCTCTGGAAGGTCCTTTTTCCTACCAATATCCTACTATATAATAGATTTTTGGTAGGGAAAAGGGCCTTTCAGAAGTCAATTCCTACTGTGAACAGACTTTATGTAAAGTACCCTCAAAGTCATTTTCTTGGGAAAGTAAGAGTTGCCATTTTTATGTATTGTCAAACAATGCCTGGATACAAATCTTAATCAAAATCTTTTTATCGATTTTCAAGAAAATAGATTTTTCTCTTTTTGCTGTTTAGTAAACTGCCCTTAATTTTAATGTTAGATGTCTAATTACAAAAAAATAAAAATCCTTGAGGCAACCTAATGAAAGCCCTAAATAAAAAGTTTTAGCCCTATCGGTAGAATGGTGTCGAGTCTAGACCAAGATACAGACAGACAGGCATTCGGCATCGTGACAACATTTTCAGTTTCAGGGGGTAGTGAAATGTTGACACTTTCTCTCAAAATCTCGAGATCGATTTATTTGATGATCATAATACTTCTCTCTTCGAGGAGCCGAGAGAAAGTAAGAAGTAATCTTTGTTACGAATCTACTAGATTCACTTTCAAATTAATTAAAATCCAATATAGAAGTAAGAGCCTAATGTTAACCCCCCTAACACTTTGTTATAACCCCACTCTGTAACCTTTTATTTACGGCCATGAATAAGATAAAAGGGAGTGGGAGTAAGCTATAGAACAAGGGACAAGGGAAATTATTAGAAATATTTAAACGCAACAATATGGACGGTTTATTCAAAACAATAACATTAGAGCAGAACACTTTACATGGCCTCATTAATAAAACTAATATATGTTGAAAACCAAACAAATAGATAATAACTTCATATCTTTAAATGGCGCAGATAACTTAAGAGAGAGCTATAAAACTCGTAATATATCCACTATTCAAATGGGTCAGTCTCGAAGAGACAGAACAACCCGCAACGTTGAATTTAGTACAATAAATAAAAAATATGAATATCCATCAGGATAATACATAAAGACTAAATAAGGGCCTATTGGGCACCTGCAAAATGTTATTAAAGGGTATTTTTCATACTAAAGAATAAATACATCAAAAACGTTAACTATACAAGTTAACTTCCTATAAGAGACTTTAAATCATGCGAGAGTTTGGCTAACAGACTTTAGTCAAACTTCCCCGGGACAATCAGATCCTGACACAATATTATGGAATGAAAACAATAACCCTATTAGTAAATAATAATGAAAATATCATATTTCGAGGTAAACCATATAAAAAGATTAGAAAATATACTAAAGTTAATTAATTTCATAATTAATCAAAATGATCAGAATATTACATTACATTAAACTATATTTCAAAATGCAAACAAAAATAAGAAACGCTACCTTGATGTTTACAAACTAATTACTATTATCCACAATTTACATTTAACTCGTTCAACTCCAAGTCAATTAACAATTGTGGCTATCAAAAGATTTAATACTAGAAAAGACTCTAGCACCCAAGTGGCAACAGACAAAATATAGAGCCTCGTTTCAAATTTAACGATCAGGTAAAAATCAATAGATTTAGATAATATAACAAATACAACATCTAACATGGCTGACTCTAAGAGGTAAAATTAAATCTAAGTCCAATAAATAAATTGCCATAGTTACGATTCCGATGAAGATATAATATATAAATGTTTTATCCTGACATTGTCTAGGTCCAGGACAATGTTATTCGGCCAATCGTTGAAATCAAATAGTCGTTTTAGCATACACGCACATCACAATATATAGTGGGCTTCGTCGCAATAGAATCAAGGTGGGAGAACTGAACACACGCTCGATGACGTCAATGCGGCTTAGGAAAATCACGTAGACTCTTTGTTGTCAAGGCTCCATCTGACTTCCAAACCATTTCTTCAATCACCTGATGTTTTGAAAGTAATTCATCTTTCTACCATCAGAGCGCAGGCTAATAGGTGAGTAGTCATTCTCTAGTCGAGTCCAATACTGGCCGGCCCATTACATGTTAGTTGAACAGGACGGAGTGGACTTCTTGTTGGAACATCGTAGGTCGCTCGGCCCACTCGTCAATCTAGGATGATAGATGTAGGCCAGTCTTGGTGGTTGCTAGTTTCAGAAGATTCACTCGGTAAGTACACGAACAGTTTTATTATATTGAAATTGATTATGCAGAGAGAATATCATTGTTCAGAATTGTTGTATTATGTCGTACCAACCTACAGGAACTACTATAGAGAATAGTACCACTGTAGGTATTCTATTAGTGTCGGTATAATTGGAGCGGGTAGTATGAATTACAGAGAGTTATGCATACATATCAGAATGAGGCGGGTCTTATTGTAAAATAATGTAATGTAATGTTACAACTTGGCTCCTGTCTTTATTAGCGTTACAATTGATCACGACTGTGCGGAGGGTCGACCCTTAGTATAAGGATTTTACGCTTTTATTTTCTATGGGAGTTGCCTAACGGAGGACTCTTCGATTAAACCAAACAAACTTACGACTACATTACAAAAGCAGTGGAATCAACTATTATTATATTGATGACATGACCTATACAATGTTTGTAGATCAAGGAGGAATTTTCGATATTTAAATAGGTTTGAATGCCATTGCTTTCATGCTACCCATTCCATTAAGTGAACATGTGACAATATTTGCAATTTGAATTCATAATTTGTTAATCTCCATCTAAAGAAATTCATACAATTCTTTAATTGCTAGAATCATATACTACTACTACTACTACTACTACTACTACTACTAATCGCAGCAACCTTTAGTGTACTTTAACATGAGTAACAAGTCACAAAACTAACACAAAGAGTTAACTGATCCTTTATGACCACATCTTGTGTACCATATATCCACCATCAAACTATACACGACTGACTCCCGAAGATATCTCAAAATTAAAATTTGACCTCAAGATCAAACTACTTTATTATTTTACTATTAAAATCATTAGATAAAAACGTATCCAGTGAATCTCTCTTCTCACACCCGTGTCGCACTACCACGCACTTTTTCTGAGCAGGGACATCAGGAGGTGGGGCACTTATTCACCTCACACTTTTATAGGATAGAGGAATAACATCATGGTTGCAAATTTGTGAGAGCCTATTAAGCTATGGCTACACGGAGCCGATCCGCAACGCACCGCATTTTCTAGCAAGTGGTTACACAAGATGGGGGCTGACATAGAGGTGCTACTTCGAGGTACCACGCCTGTTTTAATCGGTGGTGACTTCAACGCTAAGCACCCTTCATGGGGCTCTAGGATGATGTGCGCTCGCGGCGGATTGCTCCACGACGTCATAGATCTACACTCAACCACACGCCCTGTGGGGTTGCGTACCTATAACAGTACCACCAATGGTCCAATGGGCAGCTCACCCCACAGGAAGTGAGTTGTTAAATTACAATATAAAGGCAAGTATATCACCAGGGACCTTTAATGATCTATTCTCTCCAAGCCCTC
>CABFVX010000662.1:0-15155 GCA_902151425.1 Timema shepardi
TAAGTATTGGACAGACGGATGTCAATACTACTGTTACAAGTCTTGTTGGGGGCACTTAGGGCGTTTTTACATTCCTTTACTAAGGGTAGGAAAGACATGACGTAGTGAGAGCTTGTTTGCAATGGTCTTTGTTTGTATCATCCCCCCACCTCCCTCACCGACTACCTGAATTTGACTTGGCGCAATTCGGGTCCGGGATTAGTAAACAAATTTTAATACCTTAATAACTGGCGCAATTCGGGTCTGCCCATTGGTGAGTAGGGCTCCAGCTTTCCTACTTGGCCAGTAAGTTATTAGTGAGTCAGGGGCCAGCTGTCCCACCTAGCCAGTAAGTTATCAGTGAGTCAGGGGCCAGCTGTATCACCTAGCCGGTAAGCTATTAGTGATTTAGGTGCCAGCTGTCTCACCTAGCCAGTAATATATTGGTGAGTCAGGGGCCAGCTGTCTTACCTAGCCAGTAAGCTATTAGTGAGTCAGGGGCCAGTTGTATCACCTAGCCAGTAAGTTATCAGTGAGTCAGGGGCCAGCTGTCTTACCTAGCCGGTAAGCTATTAGTGATTTAGGTGCCAGCTGTATCACCTAGCCAGTAATATATTGGTGAGTAGGGCTCCAGCTGTCCCACCTGACCAGTAGGTCACCTTGCATTAGACAGGTGCATTGCGTCTCGTGCCAATACAAGGACACGTCAATCATGACCAAAACACGCACCAGAAGACAAGCCACGAATAGTGTTTAGCTGTCGCCGGTTCCTGCGAGACTAGGGTCCATTCCACCGATAGGGGGAAAGAGGGGAGGTTGTTTTGAAGTTTACAAACTTGCTCCTCGTGATTCATTGTCTGCGGGGTCAATTTATGACCTCTGATGATGTTGAAGAGGACTTAAGGTGGGCACACGCCATGGCATATCGCCACAGCTCATATCACTCCAACGCGGCTTGACAAATATTATAGGTTTAGGTTTACCTACCACTTTCCCGCATTTTATTACAAAATAATTCAGGCGGGAGAGTAGCATCAAGGCTTGCATTTTAGGGCTATATTTTAAAAGTTAAGTAAATTATAAAATAATCTTTAAAAGGTTTGAACAAATATTTCTGAAACGACATTGTAAACGTTCCGGGATCAGTTCGTTACTTAAGATATAATTGTTCAAATCGATCCAATATGAATGAATAATTAATGTATCTACTTTAAATGTTAATCAATCATTCTCTTTAAGAAAAATTAAAATGTAATTCTCCGTGTGACTCTCACACCTTTATTGATTAGTATTAAAATGAGAAAAATTGGGTAGGTGGACCCCAATCGTGAATATTTCCCATTTCTATGCTATGGGACATAGTGCGTGCCTACTACACGAATAATTGTCATAGTCTTGATTCGTGGAGTTTGACCTGGGTTCAATACAGAACCAAAGCTTATAGAGATGATATATTTACCTTATGAGTTTATATTATTTACCAAGGCCACTGGGGGTATCTTGTTTGCGATACTCATACTTGTGTCCTTGGTTTACCCCGAGAGGTATCAAACATTACCTTGCAATCTTCCGCTATGGCATACCTTATAGTACGGGGCCAAAGTGTAATCGGCCAAAGTGAGTACTGCTGCCTTTCAGGGTAAATGGAATGTACTTTATTCACGCAACTCAACTCAAAGATTTTAAAATAAGTGCACATTTAGTTAAGGACGTTAAACACGATAGGAAATAAAGTAACTCCTACAGGTTTTTTAAATGTATTTAACGTGACCGATTGCAGCCCACAACTTATAAACTAAATTAACCTGCTTCACTGGCCGCATTGTCTAAGGCATCACACTCGCAATAGACCAGACTGCCGATGACAGGAAAATCGGGGTTTGAATCTCGGTCGGGTGTACTGTGTGTGCTTTTTCCTGAATGTTATTTTAATATATATATATATACACACACACGTAAATGTAATTAAATTTTCTTTAAATTAAACATGCCTTGTTCTTAACAAACTAATGTAATTAGTACATAATTATATGTATAGCCTAAACTGGTAGCAGGATGTGGTGAAAAAATTTAGAACAACACCTCCCCTCCCCCCGTATAAAACCATCAACACATTACTGTAAAAGGGGAAACATCGAATTCACTATTGATATTTTTCTTAACAGTGCTGGGAATCCAGCCTGGCACCATCGCACAGTTTAAAATATTACAAGTTACACTTTAATATATTAATACGTCAAATCATATGATCTGCAGATAACAATTTTCACAGATTGTATCATTTGTATGTATACTAATAAAATAAACGTCTATATTTTTTTAAATGTTAAATTGTATTTTTTTTCTTAACCAACTTCACAATACTATTTATCTGAAGCTAAAACCAGTAATTTCAGGGTTCAATTCAGAGTGAGTGTACCAAGAGTATTTTACACCCCTTTTTTTGTGATTTTTTTCCCGGGGTTTTTAAACTAGGGTATTTTCCTTTAATTTGGCTTCTCATAGGCTAATATCTGAATCGTTAACACTTTATAACTATTATTTAATCGAACTTTTAATTAAACCAAATACTATGAATGTGTTAAATTCAAAACTTGTCTATTGTGGAAATAAAATATTTTATATTTCGTATCATAAGATTACATTCGATGATGGAACGAGTCTGCTTTTTAATATTTATTTTTACCTCATGAATTTTTCATTTTAAAACAAAATATTTGGATGCTGTCCCATCTAATATAAATCTCCCCTTAAAACTGTTAAAACGTAGACAAACGGCGGGATGTATCGCCAAACTCCGCTATCAAAACACAATCAGTAAAAATAAATTTTGGCATGCGTTCGGGGGGTCAACGGTCATTAATTTCCTGCATCCTTTCTTCCCCCATGCTGACTTATTTGCCGAACGTTTTGTGCACCCGTAGCGCTGCTGTGACGAGAATGTGATGGTTTTATAACCTCTGGAGAAGTGGAGGGGGGGGGGGTAGTATGGGACCTTCACGCGCGTGTCTGTTGGCAATCTGAGATCTCTCGAGAAACAACCGTAACCTTTTCACTCGTTCATCATCTCTTGAGAAATACGATCAAGAGAGAAAGGAAGACTTGAGGAGGAAAAAAGGACTCACGAATGTAAAGGTTTTGTTATGTATGGGCTGCCAATAAAAGAAAAACTAAACATCTCTAGTTCCTTAAACTTGAATTAGCATTACCGTCATGGTCAGGTGAGAGGTTTAAGGCTTGAGCTTGGTGGTTTAAGCCAAGTTAATTACGTAGGGGTCTCCAGTACTATGCTAAGCAAATTCGGTTTAAGAGTTTACACTCATCACCCTTTCTACTTAAATAGTTTTATCGCACCGTATTATAATATCCTTACGAAATGCCTTTTTTATTTTAGCACTGCGTCTTACTACCCGTTTGTGCTATACGCTTATGTACTAATTACGCTAGTGGTTTTAGGGACGAGGAAGATTATATTTAGAGGAAGTGTACCCGCATTTGAATGGAGGGAGAATAAACAGCAATTTTGTAAAAACCAGCCTCAGTACACCCGACCTATACTCGAACCTCGATCTCCCCGTCATAGGCAGTCTAATCTTCTGCGAGAGTAGCGCATTAGACCACGCGGCCACCGAAGTTATCCGAATGTTATTACAATAATGGCGTAAGGATTGTGAACGTAGCTATTAAAGGAAATCTATCCAAATTTTCGTACAAGAGAATGAGGAATAATTTAATAAAATTAAAATCAGTAACCTACACCCGGCCAGGATTGCAAACATGGCTTCTCCGTCACCAGCAAGCCAGACTAGACAAGTTTGACATTGCGATCAGATGTTCACCTACGACCGTCTACATACGTTGACTGGTTGAAGTCTCCAATACCAGGACCTATAAATATAAGTCGAATATATATGGTTATGATTATAGAAGGTATAAACGGAAAATCATCGAACCGATTCCACCGGTGAACACGCGGATAAAGGCGCCATTCTGGGCTTGTTTGCCTATGAGAAGTTAGGGGTTTGAATCCTAGCAGGGTATACTTAAATAGTTTTATTTTCCTAAATGGTTTGCCACTTTCGCTCCTATAAATTCTATCTTCATCATCTGTGTCATGCATATAAATAGTCTGATAGCCTGGACGGATATTTCAGTAATTATTATCATTCATCCATCCATCGATTTTCATAAATATTTAATTGTATAAAAGGTACTTTTTTATCCACAGATTTATTATTTTAGTTTTTCAGAAAAATATATTTAAAATAAATTTCCGAAAATGTGTTCTATGTTATTCTGCCATTAAAAGTTACACCGATTCGCTTCGGTGCCCGTATGGTCTAAGGTGTCACTCTAGCAACAGACTAGACTGTCGATGACGGGGAGATTGGAGTTCGATCCCGGTCAAGTGTACTGAGGGTGGTTTTCCCACAAATGGTTTATCACTTGCACGCACTCCACGAAAATGTGGAGTACGCTTACACTAAATGCAACCTTCCACATACCCAACTCAGTAGCGTAATTAGTGCATATAGGCGTTATAAACTGAACGGGTAGTAAAACGCGGTGCTTAAAACAAATGTTACACTGATTAACGGTACTCTCTATCCATGCAGGATTGTCAATGAGATTTGGAACATGGCAAATAAAATATGGGTGGAGGGTACAAAAAAAAAAGGAGATGGTAATATAGAAACCAAGAGAAAGAGTGACCCGCAATATAAGGAACAAGATGGGGAGTTAGCGGCGTCCCGCAGAGAAAGAGAGAGAGAGAGAGCGAGAGATAAAGAGAAATTATTGCTCACCTCGGGTGGTTAGAGGTGATTTTACTCGACGAAGACCACCCCAGTTGGAAGAGACGTCTCAATCCTTTCTCTTTCTCTCTCTCTCTCTCCACACACACACACACACGCACACACACACACACACACACACACAAATACGACCATTTAAAGATTACACAATTTATAGTAAAAAGTTAAAATATTTTGGTGAGAGCTCGTGTGGATAAACATGGGTAGTTTCCTCCCAATTATGATATTTTGTACTTGTTCAGAGAGAGAATAACACTCAGTGTGGCAACATTTGGAGACTGATAATAACCACGTGTGTGAGCACGCACACAGGCATGAGACAAGCGAGTCTGCACGTATCTACCTTGACCCTAAAAAAAGAGAAAGTGGACATTATAGATGGTGTGTGTTTAGTGATACTTTGTAACACAGGCTAATTAAAGACCTTATAAGTGGAGGAAGAGTGAGAAAGGTCAAATAGAGGAAAAGCAACATCATGCGCCTCAACAAGGGGTTTTCATTTGGGGTTCTGACGTCAGTGGCGTCAATCTGAAGTCCAATTTTCACAGGAAGATTATTTTAGAAAATATCAATTTTTTTTTCTGTCAACATTGATAACACTAGTGCTATGTTATAAGTATTAGTAATGTATAACAAAAAGAGACAGATCTAGATCACGTGATGTGACTGTTCAATATGAGAAAGTAGATATTATTAGCACCGCGTCTTACTACCCGATCGGGTTATACACGCACTTACGCTAATGTGTAATGGTAGGGTGATTGTGAGATGAACTGGAGGACCTAGAGTTTACCGTGTGATCCGAACCACGGTGGAGGGCTGGCATTCCCCACGTTCACAAGTTGTGATTAATACACGTCTTGTCAGAGGTCAAGGAAGAAAGTAGATCGAAAGCCGATCTAACTTTCATAGCAGTCAGACAATATTCTTCTTACAAAAATTGAGCCGTAGGCGTGCCGTGACATTTTGATATTCCATTTAGTTATTTACCTTTTAAGAGGGTGTTTCATTAAATTTTCGTAAAATATGTAAGAGTGGAAAAAACAAATCAAATCTGTTATAGATATAAATTATAGATATTATATACGCTGGAGTATCAAGATAGTTTTTTTTATATTTCAATGTGCCGTTGTGATTAAAAGATTGAGGAACATTGACCTAAAGAGAGAATAAAAGAAACTACGTGAATAGATAACAGCTGAGAGAGGTTGAGTTCAACTCATCGACAGCCATTATTAACACTAAAATGATTCGATGGCCGCATGGTCTAAGGCATTGTGATCCAACTTTTTTGCTATCTCAAGGGCCAAATACGATTATCTGTTTACACTGCAAGCCGAAGACATATTAAGTGATTCCGTCAATTTAATATAGGCCACCAAACAATTAATAAATAATAACTTTACCGATCAAAACTACACTGTATTCGTAGGTATTGAGAGTATTTCAAATTTAACTGTAAAAAGAAGTTAAATAAACTTCCAAAATTATATTAATAATATGAAATATGTACACACACTTTCCCAAAAACTACTTAGTATTATAATTATAGACTTATTCATATTTTTTTGTAAACAAATATGATAATATGAAATCACAGCTTTTTAAAATAAATATATTTATTTGAATTATTATCTATTTCCCATCTACCACCGATACTGTGAGGGCACCATTATCAGTGAACACGGGCCGCATTCGGCCCGCGGGCCACCAGTTGGATCACACTGTTCTAAGGCGTCACTCTTGCAGTAGAGGAGCCACCAATGACGGGTATATCAGGATTCGAGTTCCGGTCGGGTTTGATCTCCTACATATTTTTCAACTTTCCATTCACTCAAATGCAGATATACTTTCTATAAATCGAGCCCTCCTCATTCCTGACACATTAGCGAAATTAGTACATAAACGAGTAGGCCTATAACCCGCAGGGTTATCACTTGGTGCTAAAATACACCACTGATGTATGCTGGTATCATTTAACTCAATCTTCCCGAGTAAAGATCCAGAAAACTGTCGTTGCATCTAATCAAGCCTTAATATTTAAAAAGTATTGTTTACCCAAAAGTACATAAGAAAAATGTAGTTAAAACCATTTATAAAGATTTGGATTTTTAAACCACAAAATTTATTTTCAAGATTAGGTAGGAATGCTCTCATATTCCTTCCAAAAAGTACTATTACTTTATAATTCGTTTAGCTTTACGATAAAAACCAAGTATTATTATTATTATTATTAGCACCGCGTCTTACTACCCGTTCGAGTTGTACGCCTATGTACTAGTTACACTAATGTGACAGGGGCTAGGAAGGTTGAATTTAGAGGAAGTGTAGGTACCCAAATTTGCGTGGAGGGAGAGTGGAAAATCATTTATGAAAACCACCCTCAGTACACCCGACCAGGAACGAACCTCGATCTCCCCGTTTTCGGCAGTATAGTATATGGCGACAGAAGCGCCTTATACCATGCGGCCAACGAATCGGGTATATTTTTATTAAAATTACGTCCACTCAAGGGTCATTAACAACTTATTTTAAGAGCCAGGTATGATTAAGGTAGTTTAGAGGAAATGCATGCATTAACGTAAAGAGAGGGCAGATTAACCACACAAACTCTACCTGGCCGGTATTCGAACTACGATCTTCCTTTCGTCAGCGATCAAGTGCAATACTAGTTTAACGTCTTAGACAAGCCTGGCATCGATAAAGTTTTCTCAAATGGAGTTTAACTGCTTTTTAAAAGAAAAATACTCCTCCCGTCTGTGAAAATGAAACAACATTTTTTATCACCGCATCTTACCTATTCATGTTATACGCATGTATGGTAATTAATCTAAGAGAGCAGGGATGAGGAAGGAAACATTTTGGAGATAATTTATCCGCATTTGCGTGAAAAGAGAGTGGAAAACAATTTAGGAAAAACCACTCTCATAACCGACCGGAACTCGAACCCCGATCTCCACATCTTCAGCAGACCAGTCTAACATGAAAGTGACGCCTTAGACTATTCGACCCCTGAAGCGGATAATAATAAATTATCTTTGAATAAAATAGGTTGATTTTTTAAATAATTGAAATGAAATTGTGAAGATCTTTCAAAATTCAATAGACTAACACGGACGACCTAGTAAGAACTACAGGTAAGTGTTGTTATTATCTAGTTTTTATTTCTAGAGGCCCAAGAAGTCATAAGAATTTCTAAAAATTCGAAGAAAAACTTTCATAATATATTACTATTAAAATATTATTGCAAAACAATAATAATTCATTATTAATAAAACATGGAGTACTTTATAGTACATATTTATATAAAGAGCCATTATACATGACAAAAAATCAATAAAAGTTTAATATACTATTGAAATTTAAAATACCCTTTCCTTAATACCCTCCCCCAGAGCAGTCTCTTAATGACCTCATAATCGTATTATATAAATTTCACAATGACCCTTAAATCCGATTCTATTATCGTCAACATTAGAAAAAGCTTTACTGTGGCAGATCGCGCGTAAAACGGGAGTTTTTTTTTTATTGACAAGGAACATTTTGTGAAGTGAAGAATGAAGGACACACACATAAATAAGGGAATAACTCAACCACTATTCATAAATGCCACCCTCCAAAAAAAAATCTCCCTCACACCTCTACGCTTATAGAAAAAAAAATATCACCTTCCGCAAAAAAAAAAATGCTGAAGACTACCCTTTTTTATGGTTTGCAAAGAAGGGAAGGCATAAAAAGATGGACAAAGAGAAAAATTAGGATACAACTCGCGAGAAAAGGGATGGGAGTGTAGAAGGGGAAGGTGGGGGAGATTTAAACGTCGATTTAAATCAAATTTTTCGTAAGAGACAACAATGAACCCTCAAGTGGCATTCACCCCGGGAAGGTCACTAAAATCTGTCCGACTGTCTATCTGTCAAGGGAGTCAAAACGGCACGGTAGGGGTGGTTCTCACACTCGCGATCCATCCCAAACCTCAGCTGTTTCTTCGAACCAAGATATCCTTTTATTTAAGAAGGGAGCAGTTATTTGTCACATAATTTTTAGTTGGCTTTTCATAAATAAATATTATTATCTCTCTGAAAGAACAATTTCAACAGTTCCGATTGGGAACCCACTACGGTGGCCGAGTAGTCTGACGCAGTATTCTCGCAGGATACCAGAATACCGGTGATCGAGGTGAGAATCTCAGTCCGGTGTACTGAGAGTGGGTTTTCCAAAACGGATTTCCACTCTCCCTCCACACAAATGCGGGTACACCTCATCTAAATATAATCTGTGCCAGGACAAGGAGGCGAACCCTGGACCTCTAACACAGAAGTCTTGCCACCTTACCCCTAGACCACCAGGTCACCCGCTGTATAAAGTAAACGAATATTAGTTCCCCGAGTCACATTCTCTTGGCCAAGCCAGTTGATGTCTCACCCTAGCGTGCAAGTCCCCGGCAAGCCGTCGCGAGAGAACCGCGTAGGAGTGTGTGTAAGTCATACAAATCTACTTGTCAACCAAATGAGCACCGTCTACATTGTTTTATGTCATCTGCTCGGTTCACATCACCTGTTCATGTTAATATGGGTCTATGAACAAAAAGGGCTTAACCACAAACTATTTTCTTCTTCTTTTTTTTAAACATTATAAAATAAGTGTTCGGTCTCGGAAAGAAGGAAATCTATAAGCATGTGTCGTATAAAATATCAGGTGAATTTGTTTAGCTTCCCAAATATTTCAAGGAGTTTCGATACCCAACCGTAGGCGTTAACAGAAACATGATATATTTAGAGATAATGATTTGATGTTGATACATTAATTATTGAGTAAAGTATTATTGTGTTTAGAGACAGACATAAATTCAATGGCCTAAGGTTATCGAATTAATATATTTTTTAAGTTAATATATTGTGAATCGACTTGAATGTAAAATTAATATGTAGAATATTATAGTTTTAAATTTGAAACCAAAATAAAAACAATATTTTTCAAAACAAAACTTCACCTATTTTATAATAATCAGAAACTAAATTCATAAGAATTTCAATATGACCTCTAAAAACAGGGTAGGCCTATTACAGGTGTAGTTTTTATTGGTTAAAGCTTAATTTTGTTTCTAAATGTTCTAATCTTTGTCCTTTTAGTATTTTATTTAATATAAATGGTAAAGATTTAGTTTGATTTATCCATAGGCGTCGTTAGCTCTTAATTATTGGGGGTAGAGGACAGAATGAACCCATTTTCCATTTAAAATTATAAAAGCTATTTTGCAACAAATGTATAACACGAACCATTCTATACGGAATTGTGAGTCACATAAAAAGTTACTTTCATTATTTGTGCATTGCTCCAAAGGTGACCTTTCAATATTCTGAATAAAATAATCCATAGTTTCTTTTACGGTAGTAAAATGTGTTCTATTTTTGCATATTATTGGGGGCGGGGGCGTGTCTCCTCCTGTCAACCTCATTAACGACGCTCATGGATTTATCTACAACGTAATTTGCAACGCTCTATCCAGACGAATGTTGATATGTGTATTAAAAATAAACCTATCTTCCTTGGATTGGAAAATTTTTAAGTGATAAACTTAAACTTATTATAAAAAAGGGTCAAAGGTTAACCAACCGAAATGCCTTTAAGCAAACAAATATAATTTATTTTAGTGATCCCTACATGTTTTAACTAGGGATTTATAAGTCTTTCGAATCCTCAAATTTCTGATCCTTAAAGATATTCGACATCCTATGATTAAAAAGACTTATTAATTATTTTTTTTAATATTTCAAACGTAAATTATTATTTTTGAATATTTTGATGCACATTAGTCAATTATTAATCTAATATAAAATTAGAAAAAATCTAATAACTAGACCCCATACCATTAAACTTAATGCGGATTCACATTAGAGCAAACAAAAAAGTATCATTTATTAACGATCTCTATTTTTTAGGAATTAATACGAACACAATCAGAACTAAATAAAAACTCATCTTTTACATTTTTTTTTTTTTTTTTAAAGATTAGGAGTCTGATTCAAGGTTCGTAGGTGATGGTTGTAAATATTCGGGTTCAAGTGGGTTTGAGCAATCTAGAATAATTGTGAGCTAACCCACGTGTGTGGTTGAAGTTAATTAGTGGGGGGGTATCCACAAAGATTCGTGTGTTGGAGTTAGGACAGTCTACGCGCAAAGTAGTTTAGCACGTTGTAACAATGGATACACCCCGCGCCCTCGTTTCCAACCACGCCCTGACCCCATCATTGTAACTGCTCCACCTCGCAAATCGGCCTCTCTTATTTCACCTGCAGGACATATAACTAAACACGTCATGAAGTACAAGCAATACCGGTAGAGGGGGGGGCGTGCTGTTTAAGGCGTTAAGCTTCCATTGAATTAGGCCACCGTTGACGAGGAGAGAATGTTCGAATCTCGACTGTATATTATGTAGGTCTTCCACTTTATCAACAACAACAAAATAAGACGAGGAAGGGGAATATGACGTCGACTTTTCGAACCTGATAGCTATATTATCACACAACTTACAAACTCACTTAAATCTGTAACATCCAGCCTCCTTCTGACTGTTCACCAATAATAGATGTTTAGAGTTATATACTCTGCCAGGAGTAAACCACGGTACTCTTAATTTAGTAATCAAACGCATGACCGACTCACAAATGTTGTTTATATATGCGCTCTCTTTGCTAATGTGGGTGTGCTTCCACATTAACATTAAAATTACCGTATCCATGATTGATTTTTAGATTTAACCGTAAAAAATATTATTGTGAAAACATCTACGACAAAATATAACATCAAAATTGAAATAAATGTGTAAAAACATTTCATTAGCTTATGTATGCCTCACAACAGGAGCACAGAAAATGATTCTGAATGAAAATATTTTGCTAACACGCCCCCACATTTTAATACTTGAGCAAATATTTTGACTCATTATCTAAGTCAGTAGACTATTGGAGTCCCAGACAATTCATACCTTCTACAATATCAATGATTTCTTAAAAACCTTAGATTACTTCAAGATGGGTCTTTGTTAGAAAAAAAAATCCTAGCCTTCTTTTGTCGGGAGATTTTGCCACGAACCAACACTGATATTACGCCTCCCTTCCCCCTTGAAAAATAACTCAAAGAACAAACATGGAACTACTTTACATCCTCATCACACTTTTTTTAAAGTCTGGATTAAAAAGTATTTATTGCACTTGGTATGAGAGCTCAGCCACCAGTAGAGAGAAGATATGTTACAACCCATTCGTGAATTTGTCCGATTCATGAATCGGGCCGACTTCTGCCCTTCCATGGACCGATCATTTCCCCAACACGACGAAAAATTGTTCATTTCATGAAATTGTCCAGCATCTGTGCTGCCCAGTTCATTAGATGAGCAGCTCCAATCATTATCCGATTCGTGAAAGGGACGAGCATTTGCCCTGTCCATGAAACGGACAAGCGGAAAACAGGTTTGGTCTTCAAATTAATTTAACTTTTAATTGTTTTAGAATGGAAGGTTAAGCTAGGTTGAATTAGTTTAAACGAATTTCATTTAAACTTTTAGTAGATAGTATGTAGCACAAGTTTCAATTCACGACATGGCCAAGAGTTAATGCAATTTTTACCCAGTTTATAAAATAATAAGAAGAAAAAGAAGCCAGTTCACAAAAATGGACAGAAATTTGCACAATTCCTGAAATGGGCAGTTTCACTATTGGGGTGTAATATATACAAATGTGCTGCTTCACACAGTTACAGAGGAATATTATGTGTGTAGTATCATTTAAATTTAACGTAACAATATAATTTTTTTAACCGAATAGTCCTAAGTTATTTAAGGTCCCTATAGTCTTATAACTCTGAAATTCAAACCCTTTGATCTATAAATTACACCGAAAACGAAAACTTCCTTTCAGAAAACGTATATATGTAGGTTTAGTAGGGGGGGGGGGGGGGAANCAATTCCCACAGAACGAGTGTATCTTTCGTACATGTCACCGTCACCTGCCTCTGACATATATTATTGTTCACCCCCACAAACATCAGCCCTTTTAGAGTAGTCCCCCTTTGTACCCCTTCTCCCCCTCAATCACCCAGCCGCAAGAGGAACCAAGGCTAGAGGTCGCGCGAAAACAAATGCCGCATGCTTGGTCTTAACAGAGTCGCTCCTTTTTTTCAGCCCGATTGTAAGGTCGGGCGCCGCTATCTGATGGCGTCATCGTTGCTGTTTTTGTCGCGGTCTTCACGCTGTTCTGCGCGCCTCATCCCCTCTTCATCTACCTAACTCTCAATGGGGTCGCTGCACCGTGAAAGCCCTAACCGGAGCATAAAAGCAGTCCCATTCCAAACGGCAAGATATTTGTCGAGAGAAAAAGAAACAATATTCAACTCCGTAAGGTTGAGATGAAAACTGTTTGTGTTATTCTGGATGTTACCCACAAAACAATGTTTCCGACCTTTGAACGAACTAGAGACGAGTTAATTAAATTAAATGCTGGAAAATACATATGCGAGGAAAGTCACAATGTTCTACTTTGAAGATAACTTAAGTAATTTTCTCTCTGAGTGAATATACATTCTTAAATTTTTTGTAATTTCTAACTCACAGAGCATTACATTTTTGTAAGTGCGTGCGCTTGTTACTTACTATTCAAGCTACACAATTCAATTCACGCTGAAACATTTTAAACACACAATACGAGGCGGGAGAATAAAAAGAATTGCAACCAGCCTCGTAGTATACTGGCCGGAGCTCCTACCTAGAGGTCTTGGGTTCAATTCCTGGCTGGTACCGAGGGATTTTATCGAAAAGGGAATAATTCCCATGGTCACCAGGGTTTGGTTAATTAGGGTAGGCTTATGTTAGGTTATATTCATTGTCTTCACCCCCTCATGTTCACTACTATCCCCTCATCTCATCGGGACATGGAAAGAGCCTCCATGGAAAGGATGCACGATTCATACATTCGGGCGTTCCCTGGACAACGGTACAGTGTTAAATGGAAAATATATATTATTGTATCACAAATAATGACAGCGATCCTATATATTATTTATGTTGCCAAAATCCCTTTTCCTCAAATAAAACAAAGCCTACAGCGATGAATAACGTATCAGTGGATAGCATTTTTTGCCGACTTCTGACATAGCATACTCAGTTTACGTTAAAACTCATTATTTGTTCAGAATTTAAGTTAAAAGAAAAAACTAACAATATTTTTGCATCACTCGTAATTACCGAAAATCAACTCTTTGCTATGTTGTGTATACACTTCACTGAGTATTTAATTTCAACAACCCAAAGAAGACAAAAAAAAATTGAGGGATTGCGGGAAGGGGAAGGTTGATGTGCGAAAGTTTCTCAAGGGTTTACTTGTATATTATTATTAATATTTATGTTTACAGCAACTTTGGCCTTTTTTGACAAATTAAAATTTGCTAAAAGCCACTTCCATTCTCAGCCTCGCAAATATATCTTCTCATACATGTGGAGATAATATTCTAAATCCCCTGATAAAGTTAAAAAAAACACCCCAGCGGATAATAACTAACGAATTTAAATACATTTTTTTAGTACCACGTCTTACTGCCCGTTTGATTTATACACCTATGTACTAATTACGCTAGTATTTTAGGAATTAGCAAAGTTATATTTAAAGAACGTGTACCCGCATTTGCGTGGAGGTAGAGTTTGGAAAACAGCTCTTAATATATCCAACCGAGATTCGAACCTCGTTCTCCCCGTCATCGGCAGTCTAATCTACTGCGAGAGTGACGCGTTAGACCACGTGGCCAACAACGTGGGTGATATATTAATTAATGTCCATTTGTCATAAAAGGCCAAACATACCGCGAATTGTTTAATAAATAACAAAAATAACTGTTAAACTTAGATGAGCTTTTATTAACAAACTATTACAACATTAGAAAGTATTCATTACAAAACAAAACTCAATCAGCACACAGCATTAATTTTCTGTATTTTAAGTTGACAAAAAAAACGTAAGGCGTAAACATCGAGTCCCGCATCCAACAGAGATAACTTCCCATAGCTGATATGAAACTAAATGGGAAATTTCAAAATAACAGTTCATTTTAAAACGGAATTATCTCCGCCGAAGCTTTCTCGCGACCCGTATACCAAAGCACTCCAGACTGATTGATTTCAACGGAGTACAGAATGATTCCTCAGTGATAGTTGTTGTATGGTGGTTCCTCGATTGATTTGGAAAAGGGTCAATGAATCTACACCTGGCTGAGTGAAATCACCCTACACATTTAAAATATAAAAATACTAGCAGTCCCGCACGGCGTTGCCCGTGAACCACTGTGGTATAATAATTATATAAGCTTGACAAC